>JBAMBS010001802.1:0-56498 GCA_037044455.1 Zygothrica quintamaculata
GTGATGTCAAATCGGTACTCACCTGTTTCGAATAACAAAAGACATAATCCCAGAAGCCAGTATAAACTTTGTCGATGTGTTGAAAATTCCATGTTGCTGCTGCTATTGCGCATCGCTTTAACTGTAACTGTAAATTTTTTGTGTTGTTGCAGTTGCGTTTTTCAGGTTAATTCACAGAATTTCAAATACCAAAATGCAAGCACAGACCGACAGTCAAACGCCACGGCAACAGCTACACGGCAATAACAACAACAGCAGCCAAAAAAAAGGCCAATCTCAACGGAAAACAAAAGCTAGATATATTTCTATACATATACAAACACATACATAAACAAATATGTAACTATGTAAGTAAGAAGACAATGTCGTAATCTTTCAATTTAGATTTTTTCGTTTTCAAGCTTTTGTGTTACAGTTTTCTTGAACTGTGGGCTGTTTTTTTTCGATTTTGTTTTTTTTTTTCTTTGAATGCAACTGCACTTTAATTCGGTTTTGTTTTACGTTTTCTATGTTTATATATGTACGATAGCTTTACATACTGCTGCTGCGGCTGTTGACTGTTGGCTGCTGGCTGGTGGTTGCTCGTTGCTAGCTGCTGACTGCCCCCTATTATTCGCACTTTCGTTAGAGCTTGAGGCACAACGCCACACAAGTTAGTTCACACACACTTTGATTGCAACACTAGGTTTTCTTTATGTCTTTTGTTTTAGCAAACGTTAATTTTTTGATTTCTTCTTGTTTCCTGAAGTGCAATAAGCGACAGTTGCAATGAAAATATTCATATGTAAATATATGTTTTAAAATAAAAACAATCTAAGATCAGACATTTAGTGGTTAGATTTAAAATTTCCACAAACTTTTTGTTGCTGCACTACGAAAACGGAGAAATAGAGCGAACAAATGCATAGGTATGAACAAAGTAAAGTAAAATAAAAGAAATAAACAAACATCAAAACTAAGTTTTGCCTTTTGTTTTTGTTTTCGTTTTTTTTTTTTTGTTTTTAGCAAAACTTTCTTTTTGACGCAAAGCCAGTCCGTGTACGTTTTTGTTGCTTTTCGCGCACACACACGCGTTTCTTGAACTACAAAATGCAGTTAAGTCTGCTTTCTATATGTGCGCTAGATGAGTGCAATAGTCACGAATTTAACGGATCATAGCTTTTTAGTTTATAAACAAATTATAGCACTCCAATTATATGTTACGTTATAATATTCCATATATATACATATTTATATTTTTATTTTTGAATAATTATATTTAAGAACTTCGCAAAGTGTTCTTTTAGATGCAGGTTGGCTGTTGCGATTTGTTAGTTATCTTAACCAAATCGCTTCTTACCATGCGCTCTAACGAACAACACGTCCTAATCGAAACAACTAAGCAGCGCGACTGTGCGCAGCAAGTGCTTCAACTCAATCAGCTGGGCCATGCAAAAGCCAAGTGTAAGCGTTAAGCTTGGACAGAGCTGTTGCTGTCTGTTAGTTAACAGAACCACTGTTACAGTGGTTATTGCTGTTGCTTATGCTGCGGTTGCTGTGGAGCAACTTGTGTGGTATCTCTTAAGCTTTTGAAAGTAAGAGTAAAATCAGTCCCATTCACAAAAGCTTTTGAACAGTTTTTGAGTTTACTCTTTGCTTAAACTGCTTAATATCTGTGAATAGGCAGAGAATCTATGGAATTTCAAATACGACAAAATTAAGGCTAATTGTACAAAAATTAAAGTTATAGCTATAAAAAATTTCGATTTCCCAATTTACACTTTCAAAATACCCTTAAGAAGAGGGCAACATTTTCAATACCAATTTTATTTAACTAACTAAACAAGATTCATTTTCATTATTATTTTTCTCATGTGTACTATGGTATACAGGACTATATTTTGTTTCCAATCCTTTCTTAGGGTATATTATATATACAAAACAATTTAGTACGGTCTGTACCCTTTACTCAACAATTTTGTTAGAAAGGCAAGGCGTTCACATTACAAAGCTCAACGCTTTATTTAATTAAAGTCAATTTAGAGACACAGAATCGAAAGTGAAACCGTCAAAAAACAACAGCAACGGCCAAGAACTGGGCCGAAGCACTCGACCAAAACAAAGTCTCACGAACAATTACTAAACGAATAGGCGACTAGCTAATACACACTGCTACATTATATATATATATATATATTTAATTTTTATATATGGTTAAACATTTACAATGAAGCATTAATATGTTTCCAATTTAAATGTTTTCTCACGATTTTTTGTAATTCGCATTTTTTGCTCCTTGGAGACTTCCTTTGTCTAAAACTTGGCTTTTCCGGGAATTGCTTCGAAGTGGAGCTATACTTAGTATAAGGTCGTATGAAAGACTTGTGGGGGAGTGTGTACTGCGTCCGCCATTTTCGCACATATTTAACCAAGAGTATTGAATGTAGATACAATACCAAAACAATGTAATACACCTTGATGGTTTCTTGAATATTTACATTTTCATATTTGGTAATAACAAAACAGGCTTTATGATTACAGCAATTAACGCTTAATTCACTTGTCACAAATGTTACCATTAAATGTACAAATTTGTCATAGTTTTGCCAAAAAGTTATTTACTTTAATGCACAATTTCATAAACAGATTATTATAATGTACCTTAATGTCTTAATTACAAACAAGCCAACTTACTGCTGCCCTCCACATCACTGTAGTCCCAGTTGCCATTGCAAAAACATGCGGACAGCGCCCATAATATTTTTGCCATTCACTTCTCAAATAGGAGGTGATAATATATCATAGAAAATTATTTTATTTTAAGCTATTTTAATACCCTCCATCCATATAAAATCGTGTTCAAAGTAGTAGCGTTTTTTAATAAACCCGTACGGATTGGGGTAAAGTTTTAAATCTAAAAAAATACTAGCACTAGTATAAAATTTATTTAATATATATAAAGTCCCTTTATAATAAAATCTTAAACAAAAGGGTAACTCTAAGTCAACCAATTTTAAGCAGCTCACCTTGCTTGTTGGCTATTTGCTTTGAACATTTTTTGATAGTTTCATTAAAATGGAGCGTGCACTAAGGCGATCATTGAAAAGTTTGAACTAGTATTATATTATACTTCATACGAGTCCCTGGTAACATATAATTATGGTGCACAATCAATTTTACTATGCTTTGAGCATTGACAAAAATACTGATAATAAGTGTCTATACATTAAACCGTTAAATACCCAACCTTGATAACTTCCCTATTAATGACTACGAATATGATGCTTGTACAGCAACGCATAGTAAGCCTAAAAACAAACACATTTACGTACAAACACACACATAAGTAAATCTACATTTGTAACGGCCTTCATGATAGCCATTCATTGTATCTACTTACTGTGTTGAAGTACTGATCTATTGTATTCGACGTTTGGCCAAAATTGGGAGTGTTGCACTTTAGAAAAGCTAACGATATAATGGCCCTGATAATTGAATAGACATTGTGGAATAATCTGAATAATACAATTAATTTAACTATATAATTTTATATATTTATATTATGAATTAAGCCCACAGATTAACACCTTTCAATATTCCAAAACAACTTTATTTTTAACAATATTAATGGCAAAACAATATAGTATTTATTTAATATTTCAGTACTACAGTGCAAAAGCAAAAGAACTTTAATTTTTGATCCTAGTTTTTTTCCCCCCTTTGCCTTAAAAAACGTAAAATTATTTGTATATATAATAACTAGACTATTCTTTATCTAAATTGTGAAATTCATCCGGATTGAATAAAAAACCCGGAATTTATTCATTATTAAATATTACGTCATAAAGCACGGAAGGTAAAATCCGCGCACAACAACTTAACTTGCGTGTAGAACTGTGTATATGTGGATATATGTGTGTGTGTATGTATGTGTATGTGTGCAAAGGAGTGTTCGTAGTTAGGTACAGCCGACTACAGCTTTTTTACTTCTTTTTTTAATGAATATTCTTTCGAATACTTTTGAATTAAATTTAATTTGAAAGTAACTATAATTAAATTTTTGATTTTAAGATTCAGTTTTATTAATCACTTGATTTGATTTCATATTTTTTGGGCTTTTGTATTAAGGGTTGAACAATTTGCCCTTCCAAGTCTCCCAATGTGCTTTAATTTTCGAGCTAAGGCGTAAAATAAATCATTAAGTAATTTTATTACTTATATAGCTTTGTTGGTATGTGTGCGTGAATCATACATATTTACATTCTATTTTAAGATAAATTAATTAAAAACCAATTTCTGTTTCGGAAAACCTTAAAAACGTGCAGAAAAAAGAGATCAATTAGAGTACAGAAATGTATAATTAGACACAGCATTTTGTAGGCACATATAACTCGAAGTATTATTTGAAATATACTTGAGTATATAAATATATGGAATAAGTCACACCTTTTGTATAAATTATACACGAAATCTGACTGTCAGTAGTTCCTTTAAAAAATAGACGCACCCACAAATTTATAGCAAATTTTGCAGCCAAAGTAAAACAATTTGAAATCAGAACAGTGACTGAAACAATAACAACAACCAAACCAGCAACAACAATGTGAATGCAACGACAACAAAGGCAGCAGCAACCAACTTGCTGACCTTCTCCGTAACGTGGAGTGACGGTTTCGCAATCACCAACAACTCAGCGGCTGGGCGGCTCTCAGCGCCACAATTGCTGTTTTGGGGTCTATAGAAGTCAGGTACCGGGTGTGGGGTATGGGTGCCAAGACGGCTGCGGGCAACGGAGATACTCATGCATATGGAAACAGGCGAACGAGCACGACAGCGCCATTTAAATAGTGGCAAACAGTAACTAGAACTTACGACAACCAGCTAGTAAAATAGATACTTCTCAGCGAAATATCTACACTTCACAACAGCTGCAACACAGCTAACTAACCAGCCACGCCTTACTTTGCTACTATTGTTTCAGTAACTAGCAACAATGGTGAGTTTTCTGTATCAAAGAACTTGACCTGATGGCTACCAAACATATTAGTTCTACATTCCAAATAGATCAGATGTTTTTACAATATCAAGAAAACCCAAGCAGTTTTTTTTTAAAATTGTCATTACATTAAAAGAAATATTTTTTGAACTTGTAAATTCAAATTAAATATATTGTTTTATCATGCTGCGATAGTATCGAAAATATAAATACTTATATATGTACATACATATATATATATATATATATATATATATATAGGATTAGCTATCCTTGAAAGGTGTACACTTTAAAATTCAGTGGGTATTAACTATTTACAACCTCTTAATTATACTATTCGCACCCTGTTCACAACTACTAAGCAACATTCATAATATTGTCACACACAACAATTCAATATACAAGTACTTTAAGTTCAACGCTGTACGTTTACAAACCGGATTAAAAGTTAAACTCAACTACAACTTGCAGCAACACAAACCACTCCAGTTTCAACAAGCCTTACTGTTTGTTAACTCAAGGTCGATCGCAGACAATTGACTATCACCCAACTTCAAATCGGCAAATAAGCTAACCAAGACTTTGGAAGCCCTTGACAAAGTATATTTACAGACTATGTTCTTAATCCAAAGAAACTGAGTTTCAACCCTGCAGTTTTATTCTGGCAGTTATTTATCTATACATTTTTATGAGTACTACACTAAGTACCTTGAATAACTAAAACACGGATCTAGTTATTGCAATAAATGTGATAAATAAAGCATGTTTGCGGACAATCGAATTATTTTTTAAAAATTTTGGTAATATTAGCTGCAATAAAGTGGTCAGGCGCTGATGCGGATGCGTAACGAAATTGGCTTATAGACAAATTCTTTATACCATTCCAGCTGCAACGAATGCAATTAGCCAGGCATTGACTACTTCCTCAGTAACTTAAGCCGTGTTAACAGCCTTTGCTTTTGGGTTTCGTTCTAGTGTTAAAAAAAGACTCCTCAGGCAAACCCAACATGACTGTTATTATTTGTTCAAAACAAAAATAGTAATATTTTTGTGTCATTGAAAGTTGGTTTGTATTTTTTGACAACAACTTTTACTGTTACCAATTGTAAAACCAATTGCTCTTATTTTATACGCTCTATGCATATCAATGGCAAGTTTTTTTCACTTACAACGCTTTTGAGGAAATGAAAAGTTTTCAAAACTAAAAAACGAAGTGATTAATACTTTTTATATATAAACCATGCATAGTCTTCTGGTGTATGATGCCCCTAAAAAATGCTACACATTTTAAGATATTTAATTAGGTTCTAAACATAATTAGTTAATTCCGTAAAGTAACTTGTTGGCAAAAGTTAAGCATCACCTGCTCTTTGAACTAAATTTTTTATATTTTTTATATATTAGAAATTCCCATATAATATTTCTAAAAGTATACAAATACTTCACATCTGATTCAGAGACTCTCTTAGTCTAAAAAAACTAGTCCTAGAACTACTCCATAAATGGTTAGTTCACTCTCCTAGAAGAGTATATGCTGATTCTACACAGTTAATCGGGAGTATAAGGTGGTGTTATAAGCTTCATTAATAGCAATAAAGTAAACTAGTTGGTGTGGACTAACCGGTCACTATATTGCCGAGAGCTGTTAGAAAAACAACAATTAGTCCTTTCAAATATGCAATACAAATTTACTTACATAATACTCAGTCAAGCATTGTCGCCATGGTGCTACATTTGGAGCAAATTCGTGAAATTGCGAATTCAGCTAAAGCCGCGAACGGTAGACACGATTTCACTACCAACGGGAGCAACATTGCCACCAATACTGGCCACTGAACCGACTGAATTCATGACTAACTAAGCATGTAAATCTTAGTATTTTAATACAGATAAAGTACAGACCAACCGACATAGTAACTATTGTAATATTTGTCAGTATAAAACATCAAAGCATAAGTTTAAATACAGTAAACTAATTTAAATTGCTGCAGTGGAAAACGTTCCGGATTAAGTTAGTAGAACTTGATCAACCAAACTCTAAAAACTCTTAAAAAAAGCGACATATTTACTTTGAATTCATTTTGTTAATAAATAAAAATATTTTATTACGTATTATCAACATTCAATTAGACTTTCAAATACAAAATTCCAATAAATAGGCAATTGATCAGTTTTAGGTCAAATTGTCCAACTCTGACCACCTGCAACATTCACAAATTCAATTTTTACCTGTGCTACTATTTAAGGCAACTCGTTGTGCTACTATTAACAGACTCTTGTCACAATCTTTTGCACCCGATGTTTGGTTATTATTTGCATTACGTTTTGTTTTATTGTTGAAAAGTAAAAGTACTCAATATGTTTATTTAAAGGTAGTGCCTTTATGAGGTAACAGCCATAACGATATTAAATTATAATTTCCTTCACTGATCTACAAATCTATATAGCAGTACTTGTCACTCCTTATTAATGTCATTTAATCGTCAAGTGTTTTTGCACCTATGGTTCCTACGTTTTTGCCGCAGTTTTGTCAGTTATAAATACTTTCCAACAATAATATACTTGAATTACTCTTCAGATTATTAGTAATAAATCTGAAAAAAAAATGTTTAAAAAATCATCCTTATAAAGTTTTTCTAGAGTTCTAGATATTCTCAGTACACATTTCAATCAATAGTGTAATATGGTACAGGTCAATTATTGTATACTCTACACACCATTAATATATTACTAGTTTAAAATTTAATTCCTACATCAGTGCAGAAAATGGACATAAAAGTAAACGCTGTTGTTCTCCATTCATATGCAACTCCAATACATAATTAATACAACATTTTAACACATTAAGGGTACAGTCTCAGATACACACGGTTAGGGGCATACTTTTGGGCGCCAGAAATACTCTTATATGGCTGCTCCACACTTAGGAAGCCAAAAAGTAGTGAATTTAAACTCGCTACAAATGGCAATATATTTCAGTTAAATTAAAGAGGTTAATTTTTATAAGTGTATGTACATTTATATTGTTGAAACACTACAGAATTGTACTAGTAAGGTATTCCGCCTGGGCTAGCAGGTGAGACATACACATAAACAAGGTTATAAAGAATTTATTGGTACCCAGCATACCGTAAACAAATATTTAAAAAATAAAAAAATTGTATTTATAAAAACGTTAGCAAAATGTACATTTTCAAAATATGAAAGTTATCAAAATATTTTCTTATGAAGGTTGAGACATTACATTATTTTTTGTATATATATTATAGATAAAATATATATTTAATGTTTCAACCTGCATATTAAAATATGTTTTATGTTTTGAAAATCTACATATTATGATCATCCCTAAAATTAAGATAGTTATATCAAACAGTTATCTATTTCTATTTTTCTGTTGGATATGCTTTGGTGTATAGGAATATTTATCATTCAATTTCAGTATTTTGTTTATTGTATTTTTCTGTTTGTTCAGATACGTCAATGTCCTTTTTTTATTTTTCAAAGGTTTTTTTTAGAAAGTAAAGAAAAAACCATTAATTTTTTAGTGAAAGCCTCAAAGTATACCCCATATTATGTAACAGTAAATGTCGGTAAATCCCCTTAATATTATCAGTAGATAAGCAAGAACATCCTTTACATAAATGAACAATTGATATTCTGCAATTCACCAACAGAAAAACAAATCTTTTTGCAAAATAACTATATACCAATAATTTTAAGGATCTAGGAAACATAATGTACTATTACACAATACCACATTTTAAAATAAGTTATTATTTTAAGACTCTATTTTAATTTAAAAGACCGGCAAATTTTTAAATGATAAGCACTTTCAATCTATGAAACATGTTATTTATTATCACATAAGAGAGTATATAATTCCCGTATCTTGAACTGTTGGTCCTTCGTAAGCAAGAACTCTTATCACATTAAAGAAATTTAATAAATAACATGTTTCATTGAAAGTGCTTATCATTTAAAAATTTGCCGGTCTTTTAAATTAAAATAGAGTCTTAAAATAATAACTTATTTTAAAATGTGGTATTGTGTAATAGTACATTATGTTTCCTAGATCCTTAAAATTATTGGTATATAGTTATTTTGCAAAAAGATTTGTTTTTCTGTTGGTGAATTGCAGAATATCAATTGTTCATTTATGTAAAGGATGTTCTTGCTTATCTACTGATAATATTAAGGGGATTTACCGACATTTACTGTTACATAATATGGGGTATACTTTGAGGCTTTCACTAAAAAATTAATGGTTTTTTCTTTACTTTCTAAAAAAAACCTTTGAAAAATAAAAAAAGGACATTGACGTATCTGAACAAACAGAAAAATACAATAAACAAAATACTGAAATTGAATGATAAATATTCCTATACACCAAAGCATATCCAACAGAAAAATAGAAATAGATAACTGTTTGATATAACTATCTTAATTTTAGGGATGATCATAATATGTAGATTTTCAAAACATAAAACATATTTTAATATGCAGGTTGAAACATTAAATATATATTTTATCTATAATATATATACAAAAAATAATGTAATGTCTCAACCTTCATAAGAAAATATTTTGATAACTTTCATATTTTGAAAATGTACATTTTGCTAACGTTTTTATAAATACAATTTTTTTATTTTTTAAATATTTGTTTACGGTATGCTGGGTACCAATAAATTCTTTATAACCTTGTTTATGTGTATGTCTCACCTGCTAGCCCAGGCGGAATACCTTACTAGTACAATTCTGTAGTGTTTCAACAATATAAATGTACATACACTTATAAAAATTAACCTCTTTAATTTAACTGAAATATATTGCCATTTGTAGCGAGTTTAAATTCACTACTTTTTGGCTTCCTAAGTGTGGAGCAGCCATATAAGAGTATTTCTGGCGCCCAAAAGTATGCCCCTAACCGTGTGTATCTGAGACTGTACCCTTAATGTGTTAAAATGTTGTATTAATTATGTATTGGAGTTGCATATGAATGGAGAACAACAGCGTTTACTTTTATGTCCATTTTCTGCACTGATGTAGGAATTAAATTTTAAACTAGTAATATATTAATGGTGTGTAGAGTATACAATAATTGACCTGTACCATATTACACTATTGATTGAAATGTGTACTGAGAATATCTAGAACTCTAGAAAAACTTTATAAGGATGATTTTTTAAACATTTTTTTTTCAGATTTATTACTAATAATCTGAAGAGTAATTAAAGTATATTATTGTTGGAAAGTATTTATAACTGACAAAACTGCGGCAAAAACGTAGGAACCATAGGTGCAAAAACACTTGACGATTAAATGACATTAATAAGGAGTGACAAGTACTGCTATATAGATTTGTAGATCAGTGAAGGAAATTATAATTTAATATCGTTATGGCTGTTACCTCATAAAGGCACTACCTTTAAATAAACATATTGAGTACTTTTACTTTTCAACAATAAAACAAAACGTAATGCAAATAATAACCAAACATCGGGTGCAAAAGATTGTGACAAGAGTCTGTTAATAGTAGCACAACGAGTTGCCTTAAATAGTAGCACAGGTAAAAATTGAATTTGTGAATGTTGCAGGTGGTCAGAGTTGGACAATTTGACCTAAAACTGATCAATTGCCTATTTATTGGAATTTTGTATTTGAAAGTCTAATTGAATGTTGATAATACGTAATAAAATATTTTTATTTATTAACAAAATGAATTCAAAGTAAATATGTCGCTTTTTTTAAGAGTTTTTAGAGTTTGGTTGATCAAGTTCTACTAACTTAATCCGGAACGTTTTCCACTGCAGCAATTTAAATTAGTTTACTGTATTTAAACTTATGCTTTGATGTTTTATACTGACAAATATTACAATAGTTACTATGTCGGTTGGTCTGTACTTTATCTGTATTAAAATACTAAGATTTACATGCTTAGTTAGTCATGAATTCAGTCGGTTCAGTGGCCAGTATTGGTGGCAATGTTGCTCCCGTTGGTAGTGAAATCGTGTCTACCGTTCGCGGCTTTAGCTGAATTCGCAATTTCACGAATTTGCTCCAAATGTAGCACCATGGCGACAATGCTTGACTGAGTATTATGTAAGTAAATTTGTATTGCATATTTGAAAGGACTAATTGTTGTTTTTTTAACAGCTCTCGGCAATATAGTGACCGGTTAGTCCACACCAACTAGTTTACTTTATTGCTATTAATGAAGCTTATAACACCACCTTATACTCCCGATTAACTGTGTAGAATCAGCATATACACTTCTAGGAGAGTGAACTAACCATTTATGGAGTAGTTCTATTACTAGTTTTTTTAGACTAAGAGAGTCTCCGAATCAGATGTGAAGTATTTGTATACTTTTAGAAATATTATATCGGAATTTCTAATATATAAAAAATTTAGTTCAAAGAGTAGGTGATGCTTAACTTTTGCCAACAAGTTACTTTACGGAATTAATTAATTATGTTTAGAACCTAATTAAATATCTTAAAATGTGTAGCATTTTTTAGGGGCATCATACATCAGAAGACTATGCATAGTTTATATATAAAAAGTATTAATCACTTCGTTTTTTGCTTTGAAAACTTTTCATTTCCTCAAAAGCATTGTAAGTGAAAAAAACTTGCCATTGATATGCATAGAGCGTATAAAATAAGAGCAATTGGTTTTACAATTGGTAACAGTAAAAGTTGTTGTCAAAAAATACAAACCAACTTTCAATGACACAAAAATATTACTATTTTTGTTTTGAACAAATAATAACAGTCATGTTGGGTTTGCCTGAGGAGTCTTTTTTTAACACTAGAACGAAACCCAAAAGCAAAGGCTGTTAACACGGCTTAAGTTACTGAGGAAGTAGTCAATGCCTGGCTAATTGCATTCGTTGCAGCTGGAATGGTATAAAGAATTTGTCTATAAGCCAATTTCGTTACGCATCCGCATCAGCGCCTGACCACTTTATTGCAGCTAATATTACCAAAATTTTTAAAAAATAATTCGATTGTCCGCAAACATGCTTTATTTATCACATTTATTGCAATAACTAGATCCGTGTTTTAGTTATTCAAGGTACTTAGTGTAGTACTCATAAAAATGTATAGATAAATAACTGCCAGAATAAAACTGCAGGGTTGAAACTCAGTTTCTTTGGATTAAGAACATAGTCTGTAAATATACTTTGTCAAGGGCTTCCAAAGTCTTGGTTAGCTTATTTGCCGATTTGAAGTTGGGTGATAGTCAATTGTCTGCGATCGACCTTGAGTTAACAAACAGTAAGGCTTGTTGAAACTGGAGTGGTTTGTGTTGCTGCAAGTTGTAGTTGAGTTTAACTTTTAATCCGGTTTGTAAACGTACAGCGTTGAACTTAAAGTACTTGTATATTGAATTGTTGTGTGTGACAATATTATGAATGTTGCTTAGTAGTTGTGAACAGGGTGCGAATAGTATAATTAAGAGGTTGTAAATAGTTAATACCCACTGAATTTTAAAGTGTACACCTTTCAAGGATAGCTAATCCTATATATATATATATATATATATATATATATATGTATGTACATATATAAGTATTTATATTTTCGATACTATCGCAGCATGATAAAACAATATATTTAATTTGAATTTACAAGTTCAAAAAATATTTCTTTTAATGTAATGACAATTTTAAAAAAAAACTGCTTGGGTTTTCTTGATATTGTAAAAACATCTGATCTATTTGGAATGTAGAACTAATATGTTTGGTAGCCATCAGGTCAAGTTCTTTGATACAGAAAACTCACCATTGTTGCTAGTTACTGAAACAATAGTAGCAAAGTAAGGCGTGGCTGGTTAGTTAGCTGTGTTGCAGCTGTTGTGAAGTGTAGATATTTCGCTGAGAAGTATCTATTTTACTAGCTGGTTGTCGTAAGTTCTAGTTACTGTTTGCCACTATTTAAATGGCGCTGTCGTGCTCGTTCGCCTGTTTCCATATGCATGAGTATCTCCGTTGCCCGCAGCCGTCTTGGCACCCATACCCCACACCCGGTACCTGACTTCTATAGACCCCAAAACAGCAATTGTGGCGCTGAGAGCCGCCCAGCCGCTGAGTTGTTGGTGATTGCGAAACCGTCACTCCACGTTACGGAGAAGGTCAGCAAGTTGGTTGCTGCTGCCTTTGTTGTCGTTGCATTCACATTGTTGTTGCTGGTTTGGTTGTTGTTATTGTTTCAGTCACTGTTCTGATTTCAAATTGTTTTACTTTGGCTGCAAAATTTGCTATAAATTTGTGGGTGCGTCTATTTTTTAAAGGAACTACTGACAGTCAGATTTCGTGTATAATTTATACAAAAGGTGTGACTTATTCCATATATTTATATACTCAAGTATATTTCAAATAATACTTCGAGTTATATGTGCCTACAAAATGCTGTGTCTAATTATACATTTCTGTACTCTAATTGATCTCTTTTTTCTGCACGTTTTTAAGGTTTTCCGAAACAGAAATTGGTTTTTAATTAATTTATCTTAAAATAGAATGTAAATATGTATGATTCACGCACACATACCACCAAAGCTATATAAGTAATAAAATTACTTAATGATTTATTTTACGCCTTAGCTCGAAAATTAAAGCACATTGGGAGACTTGGAAGGGCAAATTGTTCAACCCTTAATACAAAAGCCCAAAAAATATGAAATCAAATCAAGTGATTGATAAAACTGAATCTTAAAATCAAAAATTTAATTATAGTTACTTTCAAATTAAATTTAATTCAAAAGTATTCGAAAGAATATTCATTAAAAAAAGAAGTAAAAAAGCTGTAGTCGGCTGTACCTAACTACGAACACTCCTTTGCACACATACACATACATACACACACATATATCCACATATACACAGTTCTACACGCAAGTAAAGTTGTTGTGCGCGGATTTTACCTTCCGTGCTTTATGACGTAATATTTAATAATGAATAAATTCCGGGTTTTTTATTCAATCCGGATGAATTTCACAATTTAGATAAAATATAGTCTAGTTATTATATATACAAATAATTTTACCTTTTTAAAGGCAAATGGGGGAAAAAAACTAGGATCAAAAATTAAAGTTCTTTTGCCTTTGCACTGTAGTACTGAAATATTAAATAAATACTATATTGTTTTGCCATTAATATTGTTAAAAATAAAGTTGTTTTGGAATATTGAAAGGTGTTAATCTGTGGGCTTAATTCATAATATAAATATATAAAATTATATAGTTAAATTAATTGTATTATTCAGATTATTCCACAATGTCTATTCAATTATCAGGGCCATTATATCGTTAGCTTTTCTAAAGTGCAACACTCCCAATTTTGGCCAAACGTCGAATACAATAGATCAGTACTTCAACACAGTAAGTAGATACAATGAATGGCTATCATGAAGGCCGTTACAAATGTAGATTTACTTATGTGTGTGTTTGTACGTAAATGTGTTTGTTTTTAGGCTTACTATGCGTTGCTGTACAAGCATCATGTTCGTAGTCATTAATAGGGAAGTTATCAAGGTTGGGTATTTAACGGTTTAATGTATAGACACTTATTATCAGTATTTTTGTCAATGCTCAAAGCATAGTAAAATTGATTGTGCACCATAATTATATGTTACCAGGGACTCGTATGAAGTATAATATAATACTAGTTCAAACTTTTCAATGATCGCCTTAGTGCACGCTCCATTTTAATGAAACTATCAAAAAATGTTCAAAGCAAATAGCCAACAAGCAAGGTGAGCTGCTTAAAATTGGTTGACTTAGAGTTACCCTTTTGTTTAAGATTTTATTATAAAGGGACTTTATATATATTAAATAAATTTTATACTAGTGCTAGTATTTTTTTAGATTTAAAACTTTACCCCAATCCGTACGGGTTTATTAAAAAACGCTACTACTTTGAACACGATTTTATATGGATGGAGGGTATTAAAATAGCTTAAAATAAAATAATTTTCTATGATATATTATCACCTCCTATTCGAGAAGTGAATGGCAAAAATATTATGGGCGCTGTCCGCATGTTTTTGCAATGGCAACTGGGACTACAGTGATGTGGAGGGCAGCAGTAAGTTGGCTTGTTTGTAATTAAGACATTAAGGTACATTATAATAATCTGTTTATGAAATTGTGCATTAAAGTAAATAACTTTTTGGCAAAACTATGACAAATTTGTACATTTAATGGTAACATTTGTGACAAGTGAATTAAGCGTTAATTGCTGTAATCATAAAGCCTGTTTTGTTATTACCAAATATGAAAATGTAAATATTCAAGAAACCATCAAGGTGTATTACATTGTTTTGGTATTGTATCTACATTCAATACTCTTGGTTAAATATGTGCGAAAATGGCGGACGCAGTACACACTCCCCCACGAGTCTTTCATACGACCTTATACTAAGTATAGCTCCACTTCGAAGCAATTCCCGGAAAAGCCCAGTTTTAGACAAAGGAAGTCTCCAAGGAGCAAAAAATGCGAATTACAAAAAATCGTGAGAAAACATTTAAATTGTAAACATATTAATGCTTCATTGTAAATGTTTAACCATATATAAAAATTAAATATATATATATATATATAATGTAGCAGTGTGTATTAGCTAGTCGCCTATTCGTTTAGTAATTGTTCGTGAGACTTTGTTTTGGTCGAGTGCTTCGGCCCAGTTCTTGGCCGTTGCTGTTGTTTTTTGACGGTTTCACTTTCGATTCTGTGTCTCTAAATTGACTTTAATTAAATAAAGCGTTGAGCTTTGTAATGTGAACCGCCTTGCCTTTCTAACAAAACTGTAGAGTAAAGGGTACAGACCGTACTAAATTGTTTTGTATATATAATATACCCTAAGAAAGGATTGGAAACAAAATATGGTCCTGTATACCATAGTACATATGAGATAATAATGAAAATGAATCTTGTTTAGTTAGTTTAATAAAATTGGTATTGAAAATGTTGCCCTCTTCTTAAGGGTATTTTGAAAGTGTAAATTGGGAAATCGAAATTTTTTATAGCTATAACTTTAATTTTTGTACAATTAGCCTTAATTTTCTCGTATTTGAAATTCCATAGATTCTCTGCCTATTCACAGATATTAAGCAGTTTAAGCAAAGAGTAAACTCAAAAACTGTTCAAAAGCTTTTGTGAATGGGACTGATTTTACTCTTACTTTCAAAAGCTTAAGAGATACCACACAAGTTGCTCCACAGCAACCGCAGCATAAGCAACAGCAATAACCACTGTAACAGTGGTTCTGTTAACTAACAGACAGCAACAGCTCTGTCCAAGCTTAACGCTTACACTTGGCTTTTGCATGGCCCAGCTGATTGAGTTGAAGCACTTGCTGCGCACAGTCGCGCTGCTTAGTTGTTTCGATTAGGACGTGTTGTTCGTTAGAGCGCATGGTAAGAAGCGATTTGGTTAAGATAACTAACAAATCGCAACAGCCAACCTGCATCTAAAAGAACACTTTGCGAAGTTCTTAAATATAATTATTCAAAAATAAAAATATAAATATGTATATATATGGAATATTATAACGTAACATATAATTGGAGTGCTATAATTTGTTTATAAACTAAAAAGCTATGATCCGTTAAATTCGTGACTATTGCACTCATCTAGCGCACATATAGAAAGCAGACTTAACTGCATTTTGTAGTTCAAGAAACGCGTGTGTGTGCGCGAAAAGCAACAAAAACGTACACGGACTGGCTTTGCGTCAAAAAGAAAGTTTTGCTAAAAACAAAAAAAAAAAAACGAAAACAAAAACAAAAGGCAAAACTTAGTTTTGATGTTTGTTTATTTCTTTTATTTTACTTTACTTTGTTCATACCTATGCATTTGTTCGCTCTATTTCTCCGTTTTCGTAGTGCAGCAACAAAAAGTTTGTGGAAATTTTAAATCTAACCACTAAATGTCTGATCTTAGATTGTTTTTATTTTAAAACATATATTTACATATGAATATTTTCATTGCAACTGTCGCTTATTGCACTTCAGGAAACAAGAAGAAATCAAAAAATTAACGTTTGCTAAAACAAAAGACATAAAGAAAACCTAGTGTTGCAATCAAAGTGTGTGTGAACTAACTTGTGTGGCGTTGTGCCTCAAGCTCTAACGAAAGTGCGAATAATAGGGGGCAGTCAGCAGCTAGCAACGAGCAACCACCAGCCAGCAGCCAACAGTCAACAGCCGCAGCAGCAGTATGTAAAGCTATCGTACATATATAAACATAGAAAACGTAAAACAAAACCGAATTAAAGTGCAGTTGCATTCAAAGAAAAAAAAAAACAAAATCGAAAAAAAACAGCCCACAGTTCAAGAAAACTGTAACACAAAAGCTTGAAAACGAAAAAATCTAAATTGAAAGATTACGACATTGTCTTCTTACTTACATAGTTACATATTTGTTTATGTATGTGTTTGTATATGTATAGAAATATATCTAGCTTTTGTTTTCCGTTGAGATTGGCCTTTTTTTTGGCTGCTGTTGTTGTTATTGCCGTGTAGCTGTTGCCGTGGCGTTTGACTGTCGGTCTGTGCTTGCATTTTGGTATTTGAAATTCTGTGAATTAACCTGAAAAACGCAACTGCAACAACACAAAAAATTTACAGTTACAGTTAAAGCGATGCGCAATAGCAGCAGCAACATGGAATTTTCAACACATCGACAAAGTTTATACTGGCTTCTGGGATTATGTCTTTTGTTATTCGAAACAGGTGAGTACCGATTTGACATCACGTTCAAACTATATCAAATGACTTAAGACACAAACTTGTTCATATACAGTATTCAGTATTCATGTGCTTAGTTAGTGACATTAGATATACATTTGTAAGCCGACTATGGAAAAACCAACTTTTTAAATAAAGCTGAATCATTTCATAAGGACAGATCTCATCTTCAAAACAAAATATTCTAACAGATATTTAGTTTTTTTTTTTTTGGTAAAACAGGATTTGGCTTTAGTCTTAGGCAAACACCTAACGACTTTTGTAATAGCCATGACGAAAAACAGCTAAGCCATTGACTAAGCTATTTACTAGACTCATCGAAACATAATGAGATGTATCGCCAGTAGACCAAAGCTGTATTCTAGCAGCAAAGTAAAAATACGTTTTACAATCTGTTAACTATTTAGTATGCCCTTAATGATCTAAGCAAAAATAGTGAGTTTTCATACAGTAATACGACAAGAAAAGGTAGGTAAACATCCAAAGTCGCTTGTAATAGATATTGCAATAAAATAAAAATATTGCCATCTTAGTCAGCTCTTAGCTTACCGTTCACCCAAAATATGTAAATAATATGTAAATTTATATGTTTGTCTGTCTTCTCTGATATTTTGATTTGCTGAATGACGCTTCAAACATTTCATATATTTTTATTAAGTTAGGTTTTGTTATTTTAGAGAAGTTAAGAAAATGTCGATGAAGTGAAACTCGTTTTGATTTAAGTTAAGATCAGAAGAAACAAGATCCGCTTGAACACTGATGTCAATTCAAAATTTTGCCAATAAATTAGCTATTAGTTTTGCCACATAATCTTCTTATTGGTATTAAAGTTATACTTGCAAAAATGCTTAACGGGAATTTTTAATAATATCCGCATATTTATAAATTCATTCTATATAGGTGATATTAATTTTAAATATTCAAAAGGCAACAAAATTTTATATTGAGATTGTTCTAGTAGATTCCAATATATATACCAAGTTACTAGAACTACTAGAATTTAGAGTATCCCATCGTTGGTAACTTTCATTATGTTTCTCAGTTTTATTCTTAAGTTATTTTCAAGCAAATCTTTTTAAGAATCGCTGAAACGTGTTGGCTATAATGAATGCGGCGTACAAACCATACTAATGAGCAGGATAACCAAAAAAAAAATATGACAAGAATAAAACAAGTAACTAGTAAGTCGGTTATACCCGACTATGAGGATACCTTTGCTCACGTTTAAAAATATACAAATACATAGACACATATGAAAAGTAATAAATACAACTAAAAACAGAATTTAATCTTTAATAAATTAAAAAAATAATATATATTGTAGAGGTTGGTAAGATAAATTAATTGCCTTTTTATGTGTAAATTTTAAATTCATGCGAATATGTATATTCATGTTCATAAATGTATATCTTGAATTTGCCTGTATTCAATATTTCACGCTCTTTGTATTAAAAACTGGTTTCATCTACAGAATACAAAAAACAGAATATACAACACAGAATAAAAGCACAAAATAAAAAAATATACAAATAAATATTTTTTTTGGATTTTTAATATACTAAAGTATAAATATACTTTACTACGTTCAGCCTAAGTTTTATCATATTATATGAGTTTTACTGTTACTTTCTATTCGAAAGATTACAAATAAACAGCAAGTGGATCGAAATACATAAAATACATCAAAATTTTAGAAACAAGTGGAAAGACGTAATGTCTCTTTAACAAATGGTTGTTAAACTTTACTCCTATTTTCTTATATATTCGAATGATCAATCTGTTTGCTTACTTGATCTACTTATTTATCAAACATATATGTATATATCAAATAATATGTAACATAATCATTTTGGAGCATAACGAGCAAGCGGAGCGATTGGTCAGCTCGCTTTGTCCACTCAACGAAACGAAAGATATCGCAGTTATGTAAGCTATGCCAATCAGCTATCCAGCTTATGGCACAGATATTAATTGCATACAACACAGCGAATTGAGTGGCATGAATGAATTGAAAGAGTGTTTTTTTTTTCATCATGATTGAGTGTATGTCCAGCACCTGTGTAAGTCTTTATATATATATATATATATATATATATGTATACATATAAAAGTTAAACAAATTACAGTTATAATAACTGTTAATAATTTGCAAACACAAATTAATTGTTTTTTTATTTACATATATGCAAAATATGTAAAGTAAACAAAACTAATTTCCAAATAAAAAAAATTAAGTAGTATTTTTATAGATAGTTATGAATATTTTATGGAATAACAGATGACGAGTTGACGATAGACAAGAAAAAGCGGATCTATTATAGAGCAGATATTGTGATTCATCACATATATAATCACAAAAATAAATAAAGTTTTACTATAGTTTTTATAAGTACATGACAATTATGATGTTATTTAATTAGTTAACTTTATCAGTTTATTTTATTTACGTATTTATTAAGTTATTTTTGTATATAAGAGTAATCAAATATTACGTGCACGTAACTTAATATTATTCCAATCTTTTTACTTTTCGCCTATCGACTGTGCGCGATGGTGCGGTGAAGTGCATATACCACTTTCATTTTCCAAAATCTATTTAAGTATATACGCAGACTATTGCATGCAACTATGTTTTCTACCTACACAACCATAGAAGTGTGTTTTTATGTGTGGATTGAATATAATATTTATTGGAAATATTGGCGCTTGTATTAAAATATACCAACTACAAAAGAAAATTTATACAATGAGTGGAGGGGGGAGGGACTTTGGGGAATTTGCTATTGCATACAATTACAACACTCTAGTGACATACAAACTTTGAGACACGTCGCCTGTTGACCAAACGTTACTGGTAGTTGGATTGCGATTGTGTGTGTACAGTTGGTACGTGTCTGCTTCAATTTCCAAATAATGATATATTTATTTATTTGCATGTTCCAAGATTTTAAGAAAGTTCGATTTATTTAATTATTTGAATTGCTTTGGCCTTTGATCATTATTAAACTGTCTTACTATTTTATACGATCGTGTGACATTTAAATATACTACTAAAGAGTGAATATAATGGAATCTGGATAGATAGAATTAACTTGCTAAAAAAGAATATTAAATATTTGTAATAAACAAAAAGTACTTGAAATTACATTCTTTCTGTCTTGGATATACTTTCTTCTATTTCTCACATATATTTTCACAACAACTTTTACCCATATGCCCATCGTGACCATTTTTAATGATTTAGGGGCTAAAAATGAAATTAGCTGACAATGCTTTTCATTTCGTTATGCTTTAAAGTCATTTCTACAAGTTAAGCTTATGTTGTTAGGAGGTTTCGAATACTTTGTGTAAAACCTGATAAATTAAATGAATTTCATGTCATACTTGTACTACAGCATAGAGAAATTTACAATTGTAATAAGCTCTGGGGTTTTGCAGGTGAACTTGTTACGCACTTCAGCAAAAGTGTCTGTCAGGCACAGTCTACCTTGTCGAAGCAAGAAAAAGCGAAAGTTTTCAAATAAAATGAACTAAAAGAATTTATTCGCACCAAAAAATATATATTTTTTATACAGGCTTGATCAAATTAAAATAATAGACCATTTCAAATAGCATAAGCAAATGACTTCCTTAGGCTCGATTGAAAGCAAATGTCAATGTTACATTATTTATTTTTCCTCACACTGTACAATGAGAGCTCCTTAGTAAGCGTTAAACTATGGTAGCAATGCACACCGTGCGAAACAGTTGACACATGCGGAAGGGCATTATTACTACACATTTGAGACTAGTTGGCATGCTACATGCACCTGCCTCGATTTTACTCTGACAATATTGTAATTTGAGAGTTTTACTCATTGTATGTATAAATGTGGCGTAATATAGCTTACAGCCAACAGTATCTAGCAAGTAGTCGGTGTGCACTTTCGATTTTCCCACTGACAGCAGACTACATACAAAAGACTTAAGCAACGAACTTTTCCAACGCCCTACGAACACTCAATAATATGCCCTTACATACTTATGGTTATTGACATATGTACTACAAATGGTATGATGTGGGCGAGACTTTTAACAAATTTCCTTCTTAAACTATAATATAAAAGCCAATTAAGCAGATTGTTAGGAAATAGATTACATATGCTTGAGCGACACCCTACACAAGCAAGGCTTCTCATTCCTATTTCATTTCCATTAATTGAAAACAGCCCAACGTAACTAGCACTTTAATAGAGCAGATCACCTTGAATTACTTTCCTTCCACAATCCATTAGCTAACTGCTTGCGAATGAAATTATTTACAATGCGCAATGAGTATTGCTGCACTCAACAACTAAAACAACAACATAGATTCAATACATAAATATATATCTAAGAAAAAAAGTGTTGATGTCTTTATAAATCGTATCGTGATATAGCAGCAAGTTGCCTTGACTGGTATAACTGCTCCACTTAACACTCTAACACCTGTCCCGGCCCCAACCTCTGTATCCAGACTGCTCTCTTTTTTCACTCACGGCCTGTGGCTAATGGGTGAATGCCTAGTGAGAATTGCGTAAAGCTGTAAACTCTTAATTTTTATGATTATTTTATGCGTGTTTCCCATTTACGGCTCGTTGCTCCCAACCATGCAGTCACTGACACAAGCAGACACCCGTAACACTAGCACATCAACTTACTGAACACATCTACACTTCAGTCTGCTTATAATTGATTGAATAGGCTACAGACCCCACATTCTATTCGCTTACTCAAAATTATTTTAGCCAAGATACAAATGACTTACATATACATTTGCTTATATATTTATGATAGGTACAATTATGTAATCCGATGTGCGAGAGAGTGTAGCAATTATAATTTATAGACAGTCACATGTCCATACATCATTGTCATAGAAAGGTGTTATATATATCTTCGAGATAAGTATTACGTATTCATAACTTTCGGCTCTCGAACAAATAATCATTTTTCTTTTAATAATTCCAATTACATTTATTTATACAAATAAAATGTAATATATAATCTCTGTATGGTAGTTTCCTTTTAAACAATCACAATATTATTAACAGTACACCTGAGGATCTAACCAAGGACTCCTTAAATAATTACTTAATCTAATTGAGAACAGTTCATTTAAAATTCTGTCCTTCTGTCGACTACCTGAAATAAGTATTAAAAGTTCTTCTTGCCCTGTCATGTATGCAACCGCAACTGCAACCCCATAGAAAACTTGAAAGCAAAACATTCAAGGCTATTTATGTACAAAACCACTCAACAATTTAGAAAGGCAGTCATGCTAAATGGTTTTGACGTAATGGGTCTTGGGCGTGCAAACATGGCAAGGACACAAGCCAATTTACCCAGGAGAACAACGCAGGCTAAGCGATACTAGACTATCTACTTTATGCAGTGCTACTCATAACACAAATTTTTTATTAATGAAAAAGATTAATATAACAGTTACCTAACGATGAGCACTGATCTGTGACTGTAAAGTAACCAATATTGTAGTGAGAACACCTGAAAATCACCCTAAATAAGGCTGGTCAATTCAACTGATGTCATATCATAGTTTAAGGCTTTAAACGAATTTCATTATCGCCTTTGTAAGTTTACAAATTAATAAACTGGATTTTGCAGATGTTCAACGACCTTGGCTTTCTTGTATCCGTTATTGTTGTTTCTGCCATATATGCAGTTAAATCGACTCACACGTATTTCTGAAGGCCACCAAGGGCAACTTTTCTGTTTCTGGTAGTAGTTTCATTTAGTATCCGTACCTACTTCTGTCACTACTGTTAAGGCTCTGTTGGTCTGAAAATAGTTTCTCAAATTAAAACTTAACTGCAATGAAACAGTTATCTTTGACTTTCACTAGCACTTATTAAAACTTTTGGAGGGACATTACTTACGTACTTATCAATTAATGATGCTAGTGTGTATTACATAAGTTCAAGCTGTTTGGTCAATTAGGTGCTCTATTAAATAAAGAAAATTGACTGGATCTCTAAAACGATTACGCATAAATGACTTTGGACTTTCAAAATGCAGTAAGTAATTAATCATCCGAAGACTTTGTTTGTCATAGAAATTTCCTAATCCAATGCACCTGTAAGATGTACTTATTGAAATGTTGTGTCAAGCATGGGGTCATCGAGAGTTTATTCACATTGCATTGCTTGAACTCTAGGTCTTTATCAGCGTACAGCTGGTTGGTTGAAACAGTAGATTTTCTGGTATATGCCATATAAGCCAATTACCTGATGCGGCAATTCATGTTTTTGGTTAACTTGTGGTGGTTTGTTTCATTGCAACAACGCCGCCAATTTGGTTAGTCACAGCAGGAACCTGCTATGGCCCGCTCATTTTCAATGTCGCTAAGTCTGATGAGGGAGAGGAATCACAAAACACACTTACCAACTGGTTCCAATTACAGCTACTCCACTACAAAAGCAAAAAACAGTTTGACGACACTCCGTTTTGTCGCTTTAGCTTCTTTGTGTGTTATAAAATAAATTTATTAAACGCACTTTTACTTCTACGACAGACAGACAACACTGACTTTAAAAAAGTCGAACAGTCAGACTGTTAGTTCGTCAGTCAACAACGGGCAGAAACTTGGCAGTAATGCTTTTGGGTGAATGTTGCAGTGCAATTCACATTGCTTTTATAAATCTTTTCGTTATCATGCATAATTCGAGTCAATGAACTCTGATGGCAACTCCTACAAACATATTAACTTGATGTTTGGATGTTTTAATGAAACTGCCATCGCATGATCCATAATGTTAAAGTTTAAACGTGGTATAAGCATTTATAAATATAACAAAATACAGTCGGCGACTATTGTTAATATGACCAAAAACTATTGGTAAAGTTCAAATGGTATTGATATGCAAAAATATAAAAAAGCTTATAAAGTCAAATAAATTAAAGGCTATAAATAAAAATTTCATTGAATTTGCAATTCGTTTTCGTTTATTTCTAATTTCTTGTTAAGTCACTTTTTAGGCCCGAAGATATCCAGTTATCAAGGCAAAATTAATGCTATTTAATACTCGTGTTTTGTCTTTATTCAATTGGAAAGTGGGAAGTTTGACTGGTTTTTAAGGAACATTATTAGCTTAGTATTTGCTATATATAAATAAGGAGAAATTAAAAAAAAAAACATAAATTAATAATATCATTTTGAATAGAGATCATTTAAATACTTGTATTATCAACAGGTATACATATATACATATATATATATATATATATATATATATTTATATATATATATATATAAATGGAGTATATTATATGTATTCATATGTATAAAAATCAATTGGTTTTCATTTTGGTTCGTGCACAATTTGAAGGCTACTCACATCAATTTCATTATGTGCTCATATAATGTGCCTAATTTGGTGTAAATATTTGTTTTTCAAAACAACATGTATTCAAACACATTTGATTCACTTTGATTTGCATGGTGCTCTCTTAATTTTCTTGTGGTTGGAGGCATATGCGAAATAAAAACTTAGTTTTGCATAGTCATCAAAGTATGCACTGTACATTGCAAGCCGCAAAATAATGAGGCAAAAATCTTAAGGGATTCAAAGAATGAATTACTATTTATACTATTCATATGCTTTAGTTAAAGATATACAAATTATATAGCGCGAGGCCTAAGAATGTCACTATACTCGTCTTTCCTTAATACGAAATAGTGATAAAGTACACATACATCAATTGTTGTTTAAAAGTGCTATAAATTTTGTTTGTCTGGAAGAGGGCGTTGGATAAACCAAAAGAATCTCTGGCGTTGATGACGCTGCGTAGGATTCTGTTGTAAGTTTTCTGCAGTGGCACAGCAGACGTAGACATGCCAAGGTACACCAAAACCATCTTAACACGTTCGGGTTCCAGCATTCGTTGTATTTACTACGCCTTCTTGCACTGTGGGAGATGCTTTTGTGCTGATTACATGCCAACAATAATTTCTTAACATGTTCATTGTTTACTGTCCTGTCTTTTGAGTTATGTTGCTCATGTCCTGACAACCGAGCAAAACCTGTGTAGAACATACTTCCAGAGTAGTAGATGTAACACCGATAATTCGTTTGCAGTGTGCTTATATGTCTGACGTGGATATATTTAAAACCTTGCATTGACATTGAACTTTTAAACAAAATGTGGGTTTTCTTATACACTATAAATTTTGCTTGGATTTTGTGTGACGCATAGATAAATATTGTCTGTTTGTATGATATGTCTATTTATACAATGTTTGTATAGGACATAGACGAAGCGTTAAGCTTTGAATTTTCCTAAGGTTACACTTTATGTCATCAATATTTCAGTCTGGCTTTGATTGATCCATGATTGGACTTCGGACATTGGCCTTCGGGTCAGTTTGATCAGTAGCTTGAAATAATCAAAATTTCAGTTAACGCTACTTTTGTTTTTCACTTATCTAACAACAAAATTTTCAAATTGAATGTTAAATCGACATTCACAATCAAGCAAACCGGATAAAAGTCCATAGGCAAAATAACGTTGAACAAATTATATCCGCTGAAGCAAACGCTCGCAGAAACATGTTATTAGTCATTAAATTATTAACAGAAATATAAAACTTAATAATAAAACTTAAACAATTAAAACATGTTCTCAGGGAGACAAACAGTTATGCAGGTGAAATATCTATCGGAAACATATAGATTCAATGGTCCATTCAACGCTTTTGAGTATTAACTCAACAAATTGTGTGAGCCATTTGAAGCACGTAAGTCAAAGTCATAGAGAAACAGCGTATTAACTTCCGAGACAAGTTCGCAAGATTCACTCTGATTTAGCCTACTTCTTTTTAAAGCCAAGCACTCTCAGCCTTGACTTTGGCTTTTGACACGCCTGTCTTGTACATCGTTTAATCAATCTGTTTATATGCTTGTGAAGTTTCTTCTTTATGCATGTACATACATACATACATCTTTCGGCATAACGTGTAAGTTTTTGGACGAATCATCAACTTATTTGCCTTGTATTACTAAACATATTCAGTTTACTGAGTGCCTCAATACATATGGCTAGATGATGTCGATGTAGTATTTCTTTTGTTAATTAGTTGTTAAGTCTAGCTGTTTGAAGCGATGCGGCGTTTATTATATTTGCCTTACCAATTAGAGAATTTGATTAAATATTATCCATATTATCACAGCACATATATGTGGCAACTAAAAATTAACCAAGTTAACTTTAATTTGTTAAAATATTTCTTAAATATTTAACCAACTTTGTGAGCAACACTTTTAATATTGTTGCTAAAATGAAATTCGTGCAAAGAAAAAAAAGAGTTCATTTGCAACTTCATTTTAATTAAACACTTATGTAAGCCATTACTAAGATAAATATAGAGTATGAAATTACATGTTTTTATGCAAAATTGTAATTACACAAAATTAAGTGAACTGAACTAGTGAACTAGGCATTTCGCAATTCCACGGTGTATTCTGAGAATAGTCCATTGCGTTACCAGCATCATCAACACTTATGTTATCTGAGATTGAGTAAGTTTATGGGGAATTGTCCTTTTATTGCAATTGCATGAAGTCAGACAAAGAAATTCAATTAGTTCACTTCTGTAGTTAAAAGGTTTTTGTAGTCTTTTGGAAACGAATGAACTTTATTCTCAGGGCCTTGCTGGTGATGCTGGTGATGGACTAGGGTGAAACTGAAAACTACAAGAGAAAAGAGAATGGATGTGCTAATGTGGAAAGGTTCAACCAATTGTTGCATCTACAAGCTTAACTTAATTATACTCTTCCTCAAGGCAACTTATTTGGCAAGCATTGGTATGATTTAATGTTGTTTTCGCTTTTCAAATAATATGTACCTAGCGTGTTTTGCCAATTTGATCTCTGGCTTTTTATTTTGTTTTGTTATAGCTTTTGCTTTTACTTGATTATCTGTTCAAGTTCAACGGCAAAAGCGACAAACAGGTGCGACTGGTATCACTGTAAACATGTGTTATACTCCGGCCAGGCCAAGTTTGCGTTCAACTCGTCGGTAACCACTTTCCTTACTACCAGATATCTCTGCATAATGCAGATTCGTTTCACGAAAATCTTGTTGCAGCATTCAAAAAAAAACTTTAAGATGGCCCAATGGGGACTGTGCTTGTTGTTTGAATCACTCATGTTGATGTGGTTGTTTGCTGTGACCCAGAAGGTTTTTTGCCGACTATTGTTTTGATCACATATTTGATTGCATGTAAATTATTGCCACTCATCGTTTCGCTATCTTGTTTGACTGACTAAGGAAAAGGTGAAGGCTATTCTCCATGTTGTCTTAACATTTTTCAAATGGCTGAGTTGCAACTATTTGATTGTTACCTATCAAGTTTGTCGCTTTAGTCATTTATTTTTTGGTATAAATATCTACTGGGCAATGCTGTCTCTCAGTAATCTAAGTATCCTAAAAAATAAAGCTCGTTCGACAATTTTAAGTTAAAATCCAATCAAAATAAGTAACAAAGTGATAATTTCGTTAATGAATACATAAAAGTTTATAAGCCCAATACAGTTAACTGTAGTGATTCTACAAGCATTGCCATTACCTTGGAAACTTTGCAGAATAATACAAATGTCAACAGCAACAAAACTAAGCAAAACAAGCAAATATATAGCTAAAAGACGATTGTTTGGTTTATATATATATATAATAATGAGACCATATTGCCTTATAGATATTTTTATGTATACTAGTGTATTATATATTCATAGTACAGCTCCCTGACTTAAAGTTTTAATAAACGCCTATTAAACAGCATGTATTCTGTTTTGTGATAGATTTAAGTTAAGTGTTTTAGTTTTTTTATTGAATAAATAAAAAAGTGGTTGAGTGATTCGCTCGCTTTAAAATGGCAATTGCCGTAAAATAATTATTACCAATGGGCGACGGGTATTTTAATCTTGTTTTCAATGGCTTTCAAGGTGTTGCTCCCAACTAATGCTAGTCGTGAGAACTGCCAGCATCATTAAGTGTTGCTCGTGTACTGTTTGCAGTACCAGAGTGTTTCTATTTGCTCTATATTAAACAGTTTTAAGGTAATATTGCTGCTGTGCGACATGGCCACACCCATTATATACCAGAGCATGGGAACAATCTCAGCAATCAAGCTCAGCTGCAAAATACTTCTGTCCGATTTTAAGTATCTTTAGAGTAATGTTAAATGGTTATTTGCTAATAACTTAAATGAAAAAGGTTTTGGTAATCAAGATCTTTCATCAGCTCTAAACCTAATGAATATGCCAAATACAGATCTTATAATTAACTCAATAATTAAATATTTCCTGTATATTTGACAATTGAAAACGATACCGAAATTAGATTGGGCTCGGCTATTATGCGAATTGTTATTGCCTTTACAGTTATGAGTCATTTGCAGCACGTTGCCAATCACTTTTCGGTGCATATTTCATTATATGTATCATAAATTCTAAGGGGATTGGTGTCATTACAATACTTTTAAGAAACCCAGCACGGCCTGAGGGAAAAACATTCATTTGTTGTATTTACGTTAAAATATTTGCCATAAAGGCGTAACTGAAAAATATTCTCAAAGGATTGTTAATGTATAACCAAATTCGAATGTATTTAAATACTATACTTAAATCACGTTGAAAAATATATATTATGCATTAATTTATGTTACTTTACTTTGCAGTAATATCTGTCATAAAAGTTGCATTAATTAGGTTTATTATGTTCAACCTTAGCTTTATTTGCTTTTATTACTTTGGTGTAATTGTTTTTGTTTAATTTTTCTTTTTTTATTTTGCCAGTCAGATTGCCATAACTTTACTCTTTATATAAGGCCTTAGCCAGTATTACCATCTATTTCAGATCTAACTGAACCCGCTGCCGACCGACTTAGAAACAATAATTGTTTCTCTCTGTATTTATTTTTTTTTTTGTTTTTTTTTATCTGCACGTTGGCGTCAAGCTCTTGCGCAATAGCAGCAGCAGCGACCGTCGCGACGGTCGCCTTTTATAGGCGACTGTTGCCATGCTAAGGCGTTATATGACCCTGAAGTGGCTTCTAGCTTGCCTCGAGAACGCAATTCGAACTAAATGTACGTAATTAAAATGTCATTTGATTGCCGAGTCTAGTTCTTAGAGTGTATAGTTGTTTTGCTGTAAGTACTCAGCTGTTAGGTACATATAGCCTAAAATAGCGAAACAAGGATCAAAAAGTAATATCTACATGTTGGGTCAAAAAGTAATATCTACAAGTCAAACCCCATTTTGCATATGCTTAAGAATCAGCTAGCAACAGTACGTCAACGGCACACCTAAAATGTTTCGTGGCAGCTAAAATCCGCAATCAGCAAACCGGACAGATTTAACGGGGCAGACACACGCGCAGTGCTCCGCTCACTTTTAATTCTAATGCCAATTCAGTACAGTTTCTTGTTTATCAAATAAAAAATCAAAAATACAATACATTATATCAATGTCTACATACATATACACATTTGTGTTTGTGTACATACACAAGCGTTACGTTGTTAACATTTATGGCCCGCATAACAATTACTGTGAACTTTGTTTTGATCTTAGGCCGAATAGATACCGCAATCGAAAGACTTTGCTAGGTGGCGCTAAACGTTAAGATTCTTTGTTTTCTTTATAAATCAGTTTTTTTTATACTTCTTATTGCCCTTTCACTGTTAAGCAAAACGCCAAAAATTACAGCAGTTTTACTCTGAACGCACTTCGGAGTACAAAGCTTGTTTTTAATGAACATATATGGTACTATATAGAAAGACTATTTTAATATTGTAATACCCATGAGTTATTAAATTATTCTAAATTGAATTGTGTTGAATTGCACAGTGTGTCCAGATGCATGTCCAAAAAAAACAGTCTAAAAAACTGCATAATAATGGGAAAAGATGTGGTGTAGTGTAGCTCTAACTGTAATTACTTTGCTATGGGACATACATATAAATAAGAGTAATTGACTTTTAACAAAAACATTTGTGGTAATTACTTCTGTCTCTTACCTAAATTGGTCTGGGCGTGGGCTAGGCGGGTTGATCGTTTTTTGTCGATTTGGGGTTGTTGAACGGGTGGGTGTTCATGTCGCCTTTGCTTGACTTTTGGTATTTGGGGTAAGGAGTGGATTAACCTGTTGCTGTGAACCATAGTTGCATTGTTGATAGAGCTCTGAATGCAATATGAAATAAACAGAGTTAAAATGCTGCAATACACGCTGTGCATTTCCGTTCCGTTTGGTTCGAAATACCGAATATTGGAGTTATATTCATAGGAATCATATTCATAACTTTTCTGTTCAGATTGTTGCACTTTTCGGGAGCACAACGGAAAGTGAAGGTGATTTACTTGAATTTACTGCATACATAGCATGTGAATAATAGACACAATGCTGTGTGACTCTTTGCTTATTATACATTATTTTTGCATTTTCACAAAAGCCTAAGCTTGGAACTATGTATACTACTTGAAATGCGATAAAAAATTTGAATTTCAAATATGTTTCCCAAAAGTATATCCACAAACTGCAAAAGCCACTGGGGAATGTTAATTACAAGCTACATTTTAATATCGTGCAACAGCTGTTGCTATTGCTGTTGTATTTATTTCAGCAATTGAAAATGCTGACGTTTCGCTTACATCACGTTTATTGATTTGTACCTGGGTCTGCTGTAGCGTGCAACAGGCATTTAAGTTTAGTTTAGCCCACAGGATAAAGCTATGGCAGTAGACAATAAAAAGTAAAATTGGTAGGTAAATTGTTGCCCACGCACTACGCATGGTTTTATGTGTTACATCAGTAATAGAGCAGTGAATCTGACAAAGAGTCACGATCAAATCTTTAATATATGTTTCGTCGAAAGCGACAGTAAACACATTTATATCTTTAAACAGGTTTTTCATCTTTTGCAGATGTGCGCATTTTCGCGATATTTTCTTTATTTTATGTCATTAAGACGCACTATGACAATTGATCGCTATTTTTTTAATGCGGAAGATTTTACCTATTCAACTTCAATACGCATGTACCTGTAAGAGTGTTTAAGTGCATGAATGTATTGTGATGAGGTATACTATGAATCAAACACGTAATCGCGATACGTGGTATTGACACACATAAGTGACTCGTGTTCAATAAAGATGAGTTCAAAATCGATTTTTACCGAAATATGTCATCGAACGTAACATTTGTTTAAAGTAAGCCATGGATGTTATCTAATAACGGGATGGCAGTATTTAAGAATAATCTTATGTACTCGTTTACTCATTTAACTTTAAGCTTAATAGCAAATTTACGAACATCGACGAATGTAAACCATAAGCAAGACGTTTGCCAATGATTTATTTCCATTTAAAATTAGTATAATTAAGACACAAAGCCACTCAACGTATATATCACAAACAAGATATATAGTGTGCGAGCTTCCCGTTTCATGCTACATGTTTCCCACAAATTACCATAAAAATCAGGTGCAAGCAGACCACACCACAAACATTGACACGCCCATCATCTTTACTGCGACGAATAACTAATGAACTGAGTTTGCTGACAGTGACCGAAGGTAAACGGCAACATGCCAAAAAACCATCAAATCGACATCAATATGGAGGCATATAGACTGCACATCCAAATGGCTTAAGCTTGTTTGCCAAATGAGGAAATTACAATAAAAAAATTTCTTAATTCACATGCAAAATGCACAAAAAAGCCAGAAACAAGATTTCGGCTATTATAATCCAAGTATATTGTTAAGCGTGAAAGTGAAAAAAATAAAAAAACGGAAGTGACTGTTTGCTAAACAATGGTGAAAAAAACATAGTCATAATAGCAACTATAAAGTGGGCTATTAGTGAAACAGATTGTTTATACAAACAGCCTGGCCAAGCAAAAGCCTGACCAGCTAGTGAAAAACTCGGTTATATCACATGAAGAGAACATTTTTGACTACTAACTAGGAGTTTGTAGTAACACATAAAGCTCAATCTAAAGCATGTAGTGGGACGCAGAATGTAAGCTGACAACTGAATACTCGGTCAGTCTCCATAATCTCCTGAGCAAGTAAGTGCTTAAGCTAGCAGCAAGCATGTAAAACAGCAGAGTTGTTATGCGTTCAAATATTTCCGGCATGGGACATATGTTGTTGTTACTGGTGCTGGTAGTGTTACACATTGTCATTGTCGTTATGGTGTTGGTACTATAATGCTTATCAAATATGTTTAGGTGAAAAGTGAAAGGAAAATAATAGCTTATAACAAACAAATGAACAGTCAAGGCTATTAATTCAAATTATTTGGTTGAATCAGTTTCTAGCTCAAGCCTGCTGCCTCTTCTGCTGTCTTGTATTAGCTACTTGAATGAACAGCACATGCATGATTATTTTCATTTATGTTTTAGTGTACCTTAAATGGAAAACATTCAGAAAAACACAAATAATTAGTCAACACGCACGCACACAGACATATTCCATACAGCCAAAATGCAATTTGCCAAACTGTTAGCCACTACAAGGCTTTCGCGTAGCACGCTGACAGTGGGTGTGTTGTCTATGAGTTAAGGCATTTCATTTCATTTTAAATTTCAATTTAAAACGTCATGTTCAACACACATACATACGTGTCAATATACAGATATACATATGTAAATCGAAAATTTGATTATGTGAATTATAACCCGTTGGCCAGTTAGTTTTCCGTCATCATCAGCACCATCATCATCATCATCATCATAATCACCACAGTCTAGATCACTTCCGCACACCTGCCAAAAGGAAAAGCTCAATGCGCAAACGCATTAAATACATTCATAGATTCAATGGACTTATTCACACCCACGCATCTCTCTAGGTATGCAAATTAAAGTAACGTTTTCTGGATACAATGGCATACCTATTTTGGCTGATGTACTGCCAAATAAATATATTCGCTAGTAGTACGATATTTTGTGGGTGATTTAATTTGTCTGCTTTTCTGTTTGATTTGTATATGTAGCAGTCTGGTATATTTTCAAACGACTTTCACTTTTAACAATATGGACTAAGTGTAATTTAAAAAAAAAGTGAGAGAGACAGAGATGTTACTAACAAAAGTAAACGATTAAAGTTTGTACAGCAAAATATTAATTGAAAACAAAAGCATATGTTTGCAGCAGCAACTAATTTTACAGACTTTGGTATGGATGTGCCAGTAAAAATTGAAAATGCTTTAGCATCCGGCGTTTCTAACAAATGCGAATAATAAAAGCATCTTCAAATACAGCAGATTCAGCACCAAAACGAATACGAATAGCTGCAGCTGTCATGAGCAACATTTACCATGTCAGTAGCAACGAAGACGCCACAAACTCTGCAGACAGATATGAGCACCTTGACCTCTCTGCCACTGCCATTGGAGTCAATGGGGCGTTTTTCTTTCAAATTTAATTGAACTGAAAAATGAGCGTTGTGGCCGTGGAAAAGCAGTTGTTGCAGTTGGGAGCTGCTGCTCTTTGTTGATGTTGGAATTTTTTTCTGTATGTTAATTTTTTTGTCACACTTTGCGACTATATAAGTGTTTTCTTCTTTTTTTTTTACCTTTCCGTTTTATTTATATTTTTGTTAAATTTATGTTCAACAGCCCCTTCAATGTTTAATCTTCTATAGCGGTACGTAGTGGGCATTGACCTCTGTTTCATTAATAAAGACCTTCATTAGATTAGACCAAATGTCTCTGGACATTCAAATGAAACTGTTATACCATACTTGCAATAGTGCAATTCTATTCTTATTTGCTCCCAATAAGTTTCGTATGTATTGCTCCTGAAGTTATTTCAACGATAAAGTAAGTAAGTGCTTATGAAGCAATGAACTCTTTGTAATCACAGTCTGGTCAGACTCTAATGGCGACATCTGCTTGGCTGGGTCTGACAGAGTTAGCGCTGACTTAAAACTTACTCAACGCTTCCAGTGTTGCTCACTCATTGCAAATGCAACACTCGAACTCAAATCATCAAACATTGCACCGTATAAAGTTGCAGCCCACGTTTCAGTAAATGTGAATGTTGATGTGGTTGTGGCTCTGTCTCTGACTGTGCCTGCGTTGTTTTAGTAACTGCCTTGGCTTTTGTGGTTGTAATGGCTGCTGTGGCAGCCCAGCTGGCCAATTCGATTTACAAGTATGCGAAAGTGATCGATTTTGAAGCAGGCGTGGCTCGCCACATTTATAATGCGCCCCACAAGCCTTGCGCCACAATATGCTGTTGTTGTTGGTATTGCTGTGCTGATGTTGTTGCTGCTGCTGCTGCTGCTGCTGCTGCTGTTGTCGCTTTGGTTGTCGTTGGCAGAAATGTCGACGTCGCGTGGTCTAGTTGCTACAACTAGCAGCAAGATCTGAAATAGCTTGTCTCTGTGGTGTGTTGGTGAGTGTTGTGTCTACATCTTATGCAATGTTCTCAGTTTGACCCACTTTTTGAACTAGTCGTTTTTATGCTTTTTGTTGTGGTCCAACTTGGCGTTGCTGGGCAACATTCACTGTGACCAAAAACAATTTAATCGAAACACGTTAAAGTTTGTATATGTACTATTGTATATTATATATACATATCCTTTCTTAAATATCAAAATAACATATGGTAAACAAAAGTGTTACACTAAGTATTAAAACTTATCAAAAGAATATGTGCTTTTGGGTCTCTAATACTTTTAAAGTTAACATTGGCAAATACTTATATAAAAATTTATACTGTAAACTTAGTAGCCAAAAAATATATGGAGATTAAAAACTCGTATAAATTTTAAAAAGCCAAATTCGTTTTCATATGTTTTGGTATAGCAAATGACAGCAACATTTTGAGCGCATTTGAAAGTTTGCTGCCAATTAACATTTTCAAAAGCTGCAAATTTGATAAAAATCATGTGGCACAAGTGTCATATTGCCACAGCACAGCTAACCGAACACTAAACGACGGGCCGTCATCACTGCAGTTGCAACTGCTGTTGCCACTGCCGTTGCCTTCAAAAAAGCTGCGTGCCACAAAAGTCAAGTTGTTTGGCTGCACAATCGGTGACATTTACAGGTGGCTGTCCCATTTTAATACAGCATTCAAATAGAGCAGCCGCAGTCAATACAATAACGGCAAAGCCACAAAACTTTTTGACAACGCATATGGCCTTATAGCCATACGATCGCATTTATGTGCTCTACAGGGAAATTTATGGAACATTCTCTAATGCTGTTGTTGGCATGATTTTATGTTTTTCTTTTGGGTTCTCTGTGTACCCTGACAAAAGATACTATTAATATCTGACTCGTATCGAAACTGGCCAAATGGTAAAATTAAGTGAAACTTACTATTCAAAGTCCTACACACAACATACTAAAAGTAGTTTTTCATTATGATTGATTTGCATTGATGACTGAATATTGAACAACACATAAATACACTTTTATAGGATAGACAGATTATTAACAGATAGCTCATAACTCATAACATATACAAGATAAAATAAATGTGTTACAGTTGTATTGAATTATTGATAATACCCTCTACAAGGGTATTCAAATGAAAATGTAGCAACTCAATCCTAGCCAGGAGCTTTCTTGCATAACTGCCAAAAAAAGTTTAAAACCTCAGTGCGGCGAATGCTTTAAGAGGGACCCAAAGCTACACACAACTAGGTGACTAAAGTAACCGTGGCAACCGTTGCAACAAAAGCAATATGTAGAAAAGCAGGTAAGTGTTGCATAGTTGCATATTTCCTGTTTGTGGTACATAAAATAGTGGGTACCAAAATAGCTCTCACTTTTGAGGTTGGAACAAGCAATCGTATCAGCATTATTGTTAGGTATTAAAACGAAAGTAAATTTGAGTTTGCTCTTACTTATGGTTTAATATCAGCAGATGACAAATTTTTACGATGATTCTTATTGCAATTGTCTTAAAAACTTTTACAAATTATAAAACATATTTACCTTATATTAAACTTGTCAGCCAACATAAATTTATTGATATAATAATAAAAAAAGAATTCGCAACAACACTGCGAACACTTTAATCCAATTTTATAACTGATGCCAGTAATTTGCACACATATAAATCTTTAATTTTATTTAAACCGGCCCCAAAGATGCAAATCAATATAGTAATTTATTAACTCTCGGTTGGTAGTCCTTTATTGCCTTTTTATATTTAATTTAAATATTTTTAAAGCCTAACTTGGAAGCCCCTGATGCAAGATAGCTTAATGAATTGTGTTATTTATTAATGTTGCCAGTATAGAAAAAAAAATTTGTATACCATTCACATGTTTCTAGAGCAAGGTATGCTTCATTTTTATCTACTAGACATATAAACGAATTTTAAGTCTACAAGAGATCTATTTGCCACTAGTTTGCACCCAGGAAGTGATGGAAGCGATGTTATAATCGTATTAGAAAGGAAAAACCAAGTTTCCTGCATACATGCAAAGCTATTGCACGGCAAATACTGGTCAGTTTCCCTCTGGTTGTAACAAAAGAAATAGCAAAGGGGCAAAATGTATCAAAACTTCAGTTATACGCTGGCTGTATGCCTTAAGCTATCCGAAACGCCTCATTGTTGATTTGTGCAATCGATTAAAAACTGAAAGTTGACCAATCACTTATTTTTCTATCTGCTAAGCGTGCGTTTAATTGTTGACCGCACCCAACGATGCGAAAGACTGAAGTGAAGTCTTATAATTAATACGCAGTGCAAAGCGAGCAGAAAAAGTTAATTAAACCTTCAATGACTACCCAATAACTCAAATGTGTTCAAAATAAGAATCTGTTAATACCACTACCATAACAGACTTTATAACTGGCTAACAAGCTTATAGCAGCGCAATTGCCACAATGACCTCTAATAGTTATTTTACATTAAATCAAAAGGCTTAATTCAGCTCATTTCATATATAGCCAGTTCAAGGCTTTTGTAAGCTTTCTTTTCTTAAGACGTAAGTCATAGGAATTGATAGATTGTAGCCAGATAAAACATATCCATTAGAGAAGTGAATTAATTTAAATTAGTCTAAAGCAAAATTTGCCATTAACTAAGTGATATATGTTCACATATTAGTGTGCACATAAAACTCTTTGTCTATTTTAATAGTGTTTCACACCGTTTAGTTAAATGATAAACAGGGCCAGTTGTGAATATTTATAAAGTTTATTTATAAGATGAGTCAAACCGAAAAAGAGACACTATATTATCATAAACATATGGCTAACTATATATATATACATATTTAATCTGAGAAAGTATGAAGTGACTTTTCATTTCAGTTACAAGAAACACTTTTGTGAAGAGAATTCGATAATACAGACAAATATCATGCTTATAATATCTATTGGCTATAATTACAAAAGCAATAGCCGGAAGTTTAATATAATTATTAAAAGTACATTAATTTCTACCAGACCGTACCTATAGATATTATGTACAATACATACAAATACAGCCAGACAAACATTCAAATAATTTCAATATAATATATAAATATATATATAAATTAAAAATAAATATATATATATATATATATAGATATATAAATATATATGTATGTGTATATATGTAAACAAAGTACTCGTACTTCACTTTCAATAAAAGTCGCGTAATGTGTTGCATTTATTTTCAAACAAGTAGAGCAGCAAAAAGCAAGGCAATCGACAAGCAGTGAACAAAACTCACAAAAAAAGTAAAGCCAATCAGGCTTATGCCCGAATTACTGTGCATTGCATAACGACCTAGCCAAGCTCTGGCTCTAGCTTAGACATCAACTCTGACGCTGGCTATGTTTCAGACAAGCCACGTAGACATTTGGTTTAGTGGAGCAGAAAGTACAACCAAGTTTTTATTTGTATGAGTATCAACTATATTGCTGCCAAGTGTTTGCTAGCTAAGACAAATGTCATCCCAGCCGATGGCAACTCTAGGCTTTTGCATGGCCAATTGCCATTGGCACGTGATTAGCTTACTTTTTGCTTCACGCTGTTGCCAGCCAACAGCGCATATCATTCATTCACAGAGTCGGTCAGTGCTGCATTTGTCGGATCATGTGGAGCCAAGGGGCGAACATAGATTGAAACCTGCGACGTTTTTTTTTCTTATTTCAATTTTTTTTTTCTATAATTACACAATTTGCGGTGCGTGCCATATGCATTGCATGCTAAGTAGATCTCGCCCAGTAGCCTTGACACTATTACCCAGGTGTAACATCTGCATTGGGAACTATTAAAAAAAGTGAAAGATACTTAAAGAATACGCAGATAAATAGTACCAAAGAGTATAAAACGGCAGAGGTTCTATACTACATCATTGTACTAACAAACTGGTTTACTTATTACAGTATTTATTATGGCTGTGTTACAAGCAAATTAACAATTTATATACGCCCAATTATTATGTCTTAAAATGGTTTTTCTGAATGGCTTAGAAACTGTTTATAGTTACAATACTAAACAATACAAAACACAATACAAGTATAAAAGTGAATGTAAATTTGTTAGGGAAAAAGGTGTCTCTCACAATCCAACAACAACAATATAAAGCCCATAAAATATAAGCTGCCTCTCGTGCCGATTCATTTCTATGCTTGTATATGCCTTGGTCAAAAGTGCAACTTAACGGCACGTTATTACAATATAACTTGTTATTGTTTGTAAAATGCTCACGTTACAATTAAAGCATTGCATAGCATAGCATAATAGCAGTGAGTTTCAGTGCATAACTTCAAAATTGTAGTTTTCTGTATTCAAAAGTGTAGGTGGGTCTCAGACTCAAGACAAAGCCAGATATCAATAAAAAGAGTGGCCAAAAGCATTGTGGTTCACATTCTAGGCCTAAGGTTTTAAAGTTAGAAACTGAACTCAATGGAAATCTAAGTGGTATTGTGCCGTAGCGAAGTCTTTGCATAATTTCAATATGTTGCAAGCTTTTTAATTTATTAGCTGTTAGTTGTTTTTTGCTGTCAGTTTACAAATATTGCAAGACAGTATATATATATATATATATATATATATGTTATTATCCACCAAATATTTCAAAAAATGGTAAGTAATAACAGAGAAACAACTTCCGCCCCAATTGTTACAATACGCTCTTAGGGCGACTTGATTGGTCAGTTCAGACGGTTTAGGCTGTTCGAGTTCAGTTACTTAAAGGTTTAATTTCTTTGTTTCTGTTTTCTTTTTAGTTGCAATAATTTTAATTGCAACCAATTGGTTTCAATTGAACACAAATTCAACTTCAATTGTTTGAATTACAAATCAGTTTCGGTATTTGCATGAGATTTTCTCGTCTGTAAGTTCGTTAAAACGTGTAGGCTGAATAAACGAATAAACTTTATATATTTAATATAATAATTGGGTGCAGTTCACTTTTTTATGTAACTAATAAGATTAAATATTTTTTTGATTAAAACTTTATTTGGGCGTATTATCATTCTTTGATTGTAGATTTAAAAAGTTTTTTTTGGCAACAACTTTGCTGCTTATGTTTTTTATCTTGAATACACATGAAGAAAAAAAAGCATAATATTATAATGCCATTCAATTTACAGATCGTGAGACTGCTATATTCATTCAAATTCTATTAGTAGTTATTAAATGAACTCAAGTGAAACAACCAGCGTGAGATCTGACAGAAAAGAACCCTCAAGAAATCAAAAGAATAAGAGTATAGAATTTAATTCTTTGTTCTCAGGGGAAGTAATTTTATTTTTTATATCTCTACAAAAAATAGTCAAGGATGTTATACAACATTTTGTCAATCGATTGACGCAGGTCTATGCTAAGTGTGTGTATAAGTTTTAACTAAACTAAACCAGTTTATTATCTGAATACTAAAATAGCAAATACTTTAGTCTTCTTGTAAAAAACTAGAATCTTTTATTTTTCATTGTTTCCACATATAACCCACATCAATCCACGTCTTGTTACCCTTCAGGTTAACAATTCTATCAATTAGCAATCTAATGAGCCGACCGTTCTTTTTATTTTTATAGGATCTACTGATGCACAAAGCAAACGGGCATCCCGCATCACAAACTCTCGAAGCTTTGGCACAAATGTAAAGTCCACCAGCTCAAACGGTGTTAGCTTTGACTGTCCCGAAGAATTCGGATACTATCCTCATCCCACAGACTGTACACAGTATTATGTATGTGTGTTTGGTGGTGCGCTACTTGAGAGCTGCACTGGAGGTCTAATGTACTCGCATGAGCTCCAGACTTGCGACTGGCCAAGGAATGTTGGTTGTGAGCTGGTGGACAGCGGCACGTCGGCCACCTCTACCGAGGTAGGTAGCGCCTCACGTAATAAGGCACAACAACAGTACCAGCAGCAACAGCATGTTCCCAGCCGCATTCGCTTTGGTGCCGCCTTCACAAGCCCAGCAGCTACCCAAAAGTCAGTAACAGTGCCACCGCAGTATCATCGTTCACCACCACAGATCATACAAGCACAGGTTCAACACATACCGCCGCCACCAGAGCTGCGAGTGCCTCCAAATCCAGTGGTCACGTCGCGCGGTCAGCCAAAGTCGCTGCTGGAGTCACAGGAGGAAATCGCCAAAGTAAGTTGCGATAAAAAAGTATCTGTAGAAATATGCTTATTACATGCATCATAGCTTTATGCCGAGGTTCAAGAAACTCTGCCACCAGTGGAGGAGGAAGAAAGCGATCGTCAGCAACGTGTTTATCGTGGCCAGCCCAGTACTGTAAGCCAAGTTCAGCGGGACCGCGATGGCATCATACACCAGGCCAGCATAAATGCTATACCCACTCATGGAAAAATTGGGTCTTACACATTTGGTACCTCCTACAGGTATAACTTATGTCATTTGCCTTACTTCTTATCTATTGCTTCATATATCATCGCTTCCAAAATTTAATTATCTCCATTGCTGATGATGCATCACTTTTAGATATTTTCAAAAAAAAAAAAAAAAAACAAAAAAAAAATGCTTAAACTGACTTTAAACTGTCTTCAACTCATTATACTACTCTTTTTTCTCATGCAATGCATAATGCACTATCTCTATATTTTGCTATCTACATCACACCAACAAACTGAAAATGCTTTTGGCTAAAATCTGTACGCAAACAGCGATAGCTTATATGAATTGTCACATAATCGACTAGATGTAGGTAGGAAGCGCAAACGACGTGATATTACTAGCCAAAATTCCACAGCAGCGGAAATAGAAACCACAACCGAATTGGCCATTGATTCAAATACTTCAAGTGAGGTCATGGAGCCAGATAGCACTAACAATACTCAACTGGGCAGTGGCGAATCTACGAATAGCTCTAATAATTCAAAAGAGCATTTCGATGAGGCAGCACCAGCTGTGGTCCATCCACAGAAGTACTCCTCGAAAATCAGTCATAGTGAGATTGATGTAGCCTATGAAGGTGAAGACGACATACAAATAAATGATGAAGATAAAGACACGATTACAGGAGAATCACAGCGACATTCGCGTCAATTAAGGCCATATCCGAATGCACCTCCAATATGGGCGGCAAATAATTATCGTTCCATTGACACTCCATCCAACCAACCCTATATACACAAAACTGGTTACAGCTTCGGTAGCTACAATCCGTATCTTACACCACCCAGCCAGCAGACGCCCATTAATCACAATTACAACCACATAACTCCAAACTCTGGTTATAAGGCTTATGTGCATCAACAACAACAGCACCAGCAGCAGACACCCTCGGCATATGGGCAAAAGCCTTCATTAGTCTATACTGGCTACAATTTGTCGCTGTCACCGCCTCCGTTGGAAGATGATTTTCGACCCATTGCGGGTAACTACTATGGTGCAGCTAACCCGGCCAACTCAAGGCCACCAAGTCAAGGTTACCAGGGACAATCTAGTCAAGTCGATTTACTACCATATCTTATACAGCAGTTAAAGGAGTTAAAAGATCGGCGAAAACAAATGCAGTCTGAAAATTTTGCCTATTTTCATTTGGAAAATCAACCTTATTCACCCGCACAGTATCCTATACACACCACCACTTCACGGCCATCTTATGAATTTTATTCGACGGTTCACCCACCTCATCAAGTAACTGCAAGCGGTCCTTATGCTCAGTACAGTACGATGGGTGGATTTTACAACAACAAACCGGAACAACAGTCAAATACTTCGAATTATCCAGGAAAACTTATATCACAATACAATATTGGCCAAGCACACGGTTCACAAAGTACAACAGAAAGTAATTACTTTCAATATAATATTATTGCAAACCAAAAAATGAAGGGCGTATTCAATACAGCCAAACTAAACCAAATAGAAAATTCCGCTGTTAAAGTGCGTCCACCAATTACTCCATTGCATGTCACGCCCAATTTTAATATCATCTCAGCGCCAAATTTGGCTTATAACAAACCTGCTAGTCTGGAACAGGTCCCCTACAGGGACTTATCAAATCTACCAGTGGGCATAAGCTATGCGTCAAATACCACAATACCTGAGTCTTATCAGACATTTACCAAATCAATTAGTACCACCGCTGCTCCAAGCTCGACTCCTTCAGCAGCTCTCAAGACTGAAATAAATAATTTTCAATTCAACATAAATGAATTTATGGCTAACTTAAAAGCCAGTGATCTGCCTAGTTTAAATCCAGCTATCAACCCATTAATCAACTACATCAAACAGGTAACCAATGAAGGTAGTGGTAACGTGCGTAATGCCGTGGTCTTGCGGCGACCAGTAAGCACCACAGCAACAATGCAAGCAACTTTATTGACAACTCCGAAAGTACCTGAAATCACATCAAGCACACCTTCTACAACTCGCGTGGTTAAAGGCTACGAAACTTTTGTTAAGAGTATACAAAATCATGTAAGCAAGCAAAATGAAATTTACAACAAGCCAACTTTAAGGCCTAAGCACATCGGGAGCAGCAGTACTACCACGGATAGCACAGTTGAATACTATGATGAGGATTACGAGGATGGTGTTGACGAAGATATATTGCCACCATCACGCATGCCACCTTATATGCCCATGTCAGAGACAATGGCACCACCTCGTTCACAGGTACCTATTGAGGTCCCCACCACAACAACATCGGGCAAAGTTCGCCCCAATTTTCAGACAGGATTTATGCAAGCAACAACTACACGACGACCCTTTTTAAACTTTGCGCAACTTAATAACACTAATGCAGATACGGAAGTACCTGCAATTATTAGTTTTCCAAGTGATATATTTCAAGAGCTCAAACGACGCTTACCACAGTTGCAAGGACCGACTTCAATCTCACCCGACGCTCAGACTTCTTATCGGCTACGCGTTACGTCTACCCTAGGTACAACAACGCCTTCGCCAACGAGGGTTCGGTATACTGTACGGCCACAACGTATAAGAGGACAGCTAAAATGGCAAGTGCAATCTGCAGAGAGCCCAAACGGATTAGAGCGTGCCAAAAATGATACCAGCCGGGGGTCCAGTTACTCCAAACCAAATGAACCAACTAAAGATTTAGGTGGGCTTCATTTAAACTCGATACAAATAAACTCAAATATGGAGAGACAAAGGTAGCTATTACTGTCATCGATGCGTCTGCTGTTCAATTATTATGCGCCGCTACACAAATACACATGAATAAGGCAATGTACATAGATAATAATTTAATAACTGCCACTGCCCAAAGGCGCTACTGTTTATACGTTACGTTTAGACCTTATCCATAACAATGAAATCTTAGCTGATGGAACTTACCAAAGCTGTACAGTTACCTAAAACAAAATATATTGCATGGACTGGGCTACCCTAACCTTAATTTCAACCGCTTTAATCTTCTTAACCCATCATCCATTTAACTAATTGGTTTATAAGATGTGTTTATCTAATTTGTTCTGATTTTTGATTACTTTTTGATTTCATTTGCATTTTTCTTCCCTTCTAACTTGTACAAAAAACTCTCATAACTCATAAATTTATTCTCATGTGTAATATATTATTACATCAATAATTTTAATTATTGTGTATATCCGATATTGTAAATAACTTGCGCCGCATACTGTCGTATACACATTTGTGTGTGTGTGTGTGTATAAAGATCTGAGTCATCCTCACCATCATCGGCGCAAACTTCCGATAACATCTTTATACAACCAAGCTCACAAGCTCCACCGCCACAGTTAGCATCCAATCGTAATTACTACAATACATCAATATTCAGTCATGGGGGTGGCTACCAAACACAACAGCAGGCGCAACAAAACCAACCGCAACCGACACCATTCCAACAACCGCAACAACAACAAGAACAGCAACAGGCACAAGCCTTACCAAATCCATATGATTCATCATACTATTCTGTTTACGACGATGATATTGATTTGTATAGGGATATTGAGTATCAACACCAGCAAGAGCAGCAGCAACAGGACCAGCAACAACAAGAAGAACAGCAGCAGCAGCATCAGCAACAACAACAGCACCCCAATCAATATCAGTCAACAGTGCGTCAACAACAATCAAGCTATCGTCCCATAGAAATCTTAACTACGCCGACTCCACCACAAAGGCCCAGCTATAGCAACCAGCCCGCTTTGACCTATAGCACGGACTATGATGAAGATCTTAATGCACAGGTGAGTACTTTCTACCGCATAGATAGCCCCATGCAATTGGATAATTTTTAAACTCTTAATACCTATTTTGAAAACAGATCGAACAGGACAATGTGTATAATCAACCTACACGTAGTCCCCAGCGGTAAGTACACTCCTCTCTCGTTCATGTGCACATTCTCACTTATGTTCGGTAGCATCTTGTTGGAAACGTTTGTAAAATCATGCATCACTAGCTAACTATCTTGCAGAAAATGTTACTCACACGCATATATGTATGTGATCCAGCTAGTCAGAGTACTTGAGAATTTAAGCTAAACCTGTTTAATATAACCAACCAATAAATCTAGTTAGCTTAGCATGCCTTAGTCAAAGTTAGCACACAAACCCTTACTCATACAAAAATATATGTAAACATATATATACAGACAGTAAATTCATCAAAATTTGATACACATTTTCATCATGCAACTGTTACTACAACACTTCAACACAAATTCATTACACCAAACCAACATCAAATCTATCTATCAGGATCAAAACGGTGACAATGCAATCTCTGGATGTGAGTGCAACTGCTTCAACCTCTGCAAGGCCTGTTCCAATTCATGATCTTCGCAATTACTACGATACGGTTACCACGCCAAGCTATGATGACACTCGTTATAGTTACCCCAACTCAGCTGAGTATGGCAATATATCATCAGAGGACTTCTATCAAAGCGACCGCAAACCAATTAAAACAAACTATAATAGCCAATCCTCTAAACAAATTAATACAAACGACTATTACCTAATCGGTAATGATGTCACACAGCCTAGTTTTGGGATTAATGTTATCCCAACTATAAAGTATACCACGACAGCACCAACACGAGCTTCAATAGCAAAGTCATCACCATTACCAAGTAAAAGTACCACAAAATCTATTCCAACTACTACACAAATCGTCACAAAGCGTCCTGCAACAACAACAACTACAACAAAAGCAGCAACAACAGCAGCAACAACACCAAGAACAACATCATCAACTACAACAACAACACAACCCTCAAGGTACTTTCTATGTCCGAATAAATCAAGCGCTGTGCTAAGTATTTCTAGCTTCTTTCTTTATTAGTCCCAATTAATAATTGGTCTTATTCAATGAAGATCTCATACAAAAATGTTATCAGCCCTCATTACATTCATTTACAACACAAAACCCAATATGATTCTTGACATCATACACTGAATACTATATATAACATATACTACAGCTAACAGCTCTGACTATAATATGAAAAACTCAAGTTACGCTGAGTAGGTTTATTTGGATTTACTTCATTCTACGATTTAATAGTCAAAGGTTGAATGAGGGCTAATTATTATTGATTTTTCTTTAACTAATTCGCTGTGTTTTCTATTTGTTAGTTTTGGGCAAATTTCTTAAGATATAGTTTTGCTCAAACTCTGCATGGTCGTCATATGTATAAGTGTTAATTAGGTATACGTACGAATATTGCGCATGATTTCACGAATCTCGTATGAGCTTTATAACAAAATTTAATGAGAATGAATCGCTAAAATTAAGGTGCATACATAGACAAATATTGAGAACCAGAAGAGTAAGATATATATATTATTGTAATAACATAATAACAACAAAAACAAAACAACAAGTACAACACTATTAACATAAATTTGTTTTTTTATTACATATAAATATATAAACACATTTCTTCAACAGCTCAAAAGCGCATGCAAATAAAAACTTAAAGCAAAATGTTATAATCAAAATAAAGACAACAACATCAACAACAACACCACGTACCAAACAACCACACAATACAACATCCACAGTAGCAACTACCACAACAAGACTACCAACACTCCCTTCCTATATCTCCAATCCCTTTCTCAAATCTAAGCTACAAAATATATCTACGTCTTTAATTAGTGATGTGCCTCGTAATCAAAATCAAATCATCAATAATACTCAAACTTCAACCCAAATCCAACCCATAGCCCTTATTCCCCCCAACACACAACAGTGGCAGTTGGTAGACAGTGCAAATGGTAGTACTGATAGATATTTGGAGACGATTTACGATGAAAGCCAAAATGTGCACTTTCAGACGGCTGAGATACCTAGTAGTCGTTCTTTTGAAACTAGCACTTCACCAAAGTTTCTGGATTTCATCAATGCTGCAGCGTATGGGGTTAGCAATTTGGTACGGACGCCCACGGCAAAGACTTTAAGTGATGATATACAGAACAACTACAAGAAACTTCACTCACCTTCCACACTGCCTACTTCTAGTAAGAGCATACAAAGTTATTCTCTATCCAATGTAGAGCCTCAGAGTTTTAAAGTGCCTACAAATATCAAGTCAACAAAGCGACCTGAAATTTTAGATAGTTCAAGCACATTGTCATCTACCAAGGCTTTTCAGTATAGTCTCGAAAGTGGATCCCACGGATTTAGCTTAAGAGCAGAAGAATCATTAAATGAAGAGAACGTGTCTGAGCCACTATTTGACCGCCCCGACAGTGGCAACGTACTTAAGCCTATCATCTCGACAACAACATCACATTTACCGCCTACTCAAGTTTATATAAACAACAGGGATTATGAGGATATTATTCCTACTACGTATGCCCCTTTGCGAATTTGGCGGAATGGACGCCCAACCATAAAACAAGCACAAAAATCAACAACTACGTCCACAACCAGCAAGACAGACGTATCCAGCAGCACTAATAAACTTACTACTACAAGAGGAGCTCAGAATATTTCAACCGCCGGTACCGAACGAACTATCTCTGGGCAAACATTTACGGCTCGGGCAAATATGTTTAAAGACAACCTTCATCGTGCGTCCACCAATCCTGCAATGAGATTTGTTTCACCTTATAAGAGCTTAGAGAGCCTCCTGCAAGATGAACGTTTACCACAAAATAGCCTTAGACCGACAACGAGATCACGGCTTTTAAATGCTCCACCAGCAGTACAATTTCTCCAGACAACGCCAAAAACCCTTAAAAATTATTTTTTCATAGGTGCGCAGCAAAACAATATAACGCAGTCTATCTTTGCCACCATGGCAAGTGGAAATGCTCGAAACTTCAGCGTAAGCGATGCTATATTAAGCACATTTAGTCCCCAAACACCAGTGCAGACCATGTTACGCTCAACCACAACTACCACTACTCAAACACCCTTGCTTGACGCACCACTTTCTACAAACATTTTACACCCCACAGTATCTGCTGTAGTAACATCGTACCCGATTCAAGTGTCCGGATCGCCTGTGCATACGCGCGGTCGATCACGTTACACTGCAGCTACTGGAGCCTTTACTTTACCCAGTATCGATGATCCGACTACTTATTCACCTAAACTCAAGGCAAGCGATGGTCTGAGAAGTTCTCAGCCTAATTTATTTACAAAACGCAAGACTCTTCGGGTTCGTGTTGCCAACAGCTTTCGACAAGGGGTTTCCGGACCTACCGTAAAATCACGAGAAAAGTACGAAAATTATAAAGCAAGCCAGCTGGCAAAAGATCAAATATATGGATATCAAGTCGCAGGAATCTCATTAAAAGGAAGAGCTTCCGGCGACTTTAACTCACCCAAACGCAACCCTCTTGAAAACGAAGCTAGCATACCAGATTCACCCCGTGCCGAAGCTTTAATAGCCCACCAACCTCTTGAGACTAAACAAGAGAATAGCATAGAATTAAGTGTAAGCACAGAGGCATCATCTAATACATACGATGAATCAAGTTCTTTAGATCAGCTGGTTGTAATTACTAATGCTCCCCCAGTTAAGTTTCTTTACTCAAACAAATATCGGCAGCAAACAGCAGATCGGACTTTAGCGGAGAGTCTACAAAATGCCGGTTATATAAAGACGGAAAATATTAGAGCCAAATTCCGTGCTAATAATGTTTTGGAGCAGTTACAACATTTTCTAGCTGGCAGTGACAGCGATGAGAGCGATTCTCCGCAATTCGTCGATGAAGTCTCACCACCTGAGATAAAAGACACAGTCAATGAGGTTAAAAAATCATACGTGTCTACAGAAAGAAATACGGCCACTACTACAACAAAGTCTACTATTCCCACTACCACTGCTTCTCCAACTTCTACAACACTTGTGGTATCTACCACACGAACACCTCCGACAGGAAAAACATTTAAAACATACTCCCAGTCAACCAATTTTGGCAAATTAGCCACAGATACCACATTAGCTAACAGTAGTAGCCCAGATCTTAGTACCGTACCCACCTCAGCAACTACCATCGCCAGTTTACCTACAAGCACCACTTCCTCTGTCTCCATATTTGTTCTACCAACAACACGAATTTCGAGGGTAAATAATGCCATTAAGTCATCAATTGCCGCTGCTGCCGCCCAATCATCGAGCCCAGGCTCTACCTCTCCCACCTATCAAATGCCAGGTGGTAGAGCTAGCAAATTCCAATATGGCTTCGCACCCAACAGTAACAACAACCAACACCAATACAACAAGAACAATGCTGCAACCGCTACAGCTGCCGCCTTGGTTAAGTGCTCCGATAGCACACTGAGTGCCAAGTGCAACGAAATTCCTTCAAGGTACACATAGTGATTTCTTTAAAATGCTCCTTAGTTGCTGTTTACCACTGCATAATCACTCTCTTCTCTTAAATAAAATATAATAAAAACCAACAAAAAAATCTATAAATAATAGTAAAATTTCACCGTAATTTTGTTTTCAACACAGATATAGTGATATATAGTCTCCTAAAACAAACCCAACAACTGTAATTTTATAATGTAACTTTTGTTTTTCATTTTCCACATTCACCCACCTATATACTCGTAGAGCTCTGGTTGTTTGTTGGCTTTCTACTCGTGCCTATAGCAGCTAAATCTAAAACTATTTCTGACTTCAGTAATTCCCAGTTCACTTAAAACCACATAGTTTGGACGTATTTCGTATTCGTTTTTCTTTTCTTTGATTGTTAGTGCAAAGATACCTAAATACTAAATATAAACTCCTATGTAAAATGTTGCAATAATGTACAGAACGGTGAACTTCAGTACAAACATGTAGAGAACTCGTAACCGATAGGTGGTGGCTAGTTATTTGTGTTTTCTTTAACTTTACTTTTCATTATTTTGTGTACTCGTATAAATCTTATGTTTCTTTAACTTGTATGATTTTTATTATGATTTTACCTTAATGAAAATAACTATTACATACATATAATACGTTTCTACATACAATTTAGTATACGGTAAAAACTATATAGATACAATTGCACTTTATCATATTATTATCAATAGCACAATTTAGTAACTTTCTTTTCGATGTCGTAAGTTTGTTTCATTTAAAGTATTCAAGAGTACAGTCAATGGTTATTTACAATTACGTTCCGAGTACTAAACTGCATATGTACATTTTACTGAGCTTGTATTAAGTATTTTTGTATTGGGTAAAGCGTAAACAGATTCTTTGTAAATCTGCACTAAAATGTAAATTCTTTAGAATTTGTGCGACCAATTAGTTAAGTCCCCACATTTGCTATAGACAAAGACCCATAAATAAATATATATAAATCTAAATATTTATATGTGTTATTACGGAGGTAATCAAAACTCATCAAAAACCAATTACGATTAACTGTTATACTATTAAACTTTATTATTTTTAACTTAGACTTACAGGCAAACTCCTGCAACACTGACACTTAAGTATACTATACAATACAATTTTGGTTCTCACTAAGTTTACAAAGAATCGGCTGCTGATAAGAAAGGCAATATTATTCACATGTACATACATATGCATATATATATATATATATATATATATTTATACATATACATTAATACTAACGTGGGTTATAATTAATCAATGTATAATACATGACTAACAATAACAAATTCTATTATCTGTTTGTTTATCCTATTTGTGTAGCAGTTGCCTATAAAATAATTGTTTGGCAAAACTATTCACTTTCTACCTAAATTATATAAAAGCTTAAATAATTATTTACTTAACACAATCAAATTTAGAAACAACAACAGAAACCGAGGCAGCGCTATATATACTAACCAAGATCGTGATACTGTGCCCACTTCCAATAGAGGAACTCATCCACCGTAAGTAGTTATCTGGAGTATACCATCTACAATTATGTCATGTAAATCAACACATACTCTATTCAACAGGAGAACACGTCCGACTCTTAAACCCTCTGGTACAATAGTCTCAAAGGCACAGGAGTTTGTGGATATTTACAGATACCCACCAACACGACCGGATCCACTTTATCCACAGCCAACTCCGGATAAGACAGCTGCTAAGTGCCGTAAGGATGTATGTCAATTACCGGATTGTTATTGCGGTGGCAAGGATATACCCGGTGAGTAATATTTAGAGTATAATATTGTGCATTATTATGAAAGTATTAGGCATGACCCAACTATCTTGGCAACTTTAAAATATTTGTCACAATGCGAATGTTTCCAACTGCTTTAATAAACTTAGGCGATTTGAAAGTCTCGGACACACCACAGATTATTTTAATAACATTTGATGATGCGATTAATCCGATTGTTATTGATCTTTATGGTGAGCTTCTTAATAACAAAACGCGAAAAAATCCCAATGGCTGCCCTTGGCGTGCAACATTCTACATATCACACGAATGGACAGATTATAGCATGGTGCAGGATTTGTATTCAGATGGACATGAGATGGCCTCCCATACGGTTTCGTAAGTTGGGGTTTACTGTTACCTACTTCATAGTATATGTGTACTAAAGAAACATCAGCTTTTTGTGAAAATCATTATTTTATTCTCTTTTTGCCTCTGTTTGTATGCTTGCTTTATATTCATATCATATACCCAATGTTTCTTGTTTTACATTACATCATACACCACTCCATCAACATTTTCGGTGCCTAGGTGAACTACCGTTCGAAAGCATACCTCAAATCGTACTCTTGACTTTTGATGATTCTGTAAATGATTTGAATAAGCAACTATACACGGATCTGTTTGAAAAAGGGCGAGTCAATCCTAATGGCTGCCCCATCACAGCGACCTTTTATGTCTCCCACGAATGGACTGATTACAGTCAAGTGCAAAATCTATACTCCGATGGACATGAAATGGCATCCCACACAGTTTCGTAAGTAGCCGACTATCGGCGTCCTAGACATGCGACACTGTAAAACACACAACACCTACAATGATTATATAAAACATTAACTCAATCACAAATTTATTAAAACTACGCACCACTTCTCCACGCTCACTGACCCATCAGTCAAATGGGATTGCTGATTTTATGGGACTAAACAATCGGTTCTCGTTATTTATTACTCCTCATAGATAACTTATTTTTTTTTGTTATTCTACAGTCACAGTTTCGGTGAGCAGTTTTCCCAAAAAAAATGGACACGGGAAATAGCTGGTCAACGAGAAATACTTGCAGCTTATGGTGGTGTCAAACTGTCCGATGTACGCGGAATGCGCGCACCTTTTCTTTCAGTTGGTGGCAATAAAATGTACAAAATGTTGTACGACTCGAACTTTACATACGATTCATCTATGCCAGTGTATGAAAATCGCCCTCCTTCTTGGCCATACACTCTGGACTATAAGATATTTCATGACTGTATGATTCCGCCTTGTCCAACTCGAAGCTATCCGGGTGTTTGGCAAGTCCCAATGGTTATGTGGCAGGACTTGAACGGCGGACGTTGCTCAATGGGTGATGCTTGCTCAAATCCTAGTGATGCAGAGGGTGTAACAAAAATGATAATGAAGAACTTTGAGCGTCATTATACAACTAATAGGTTAATCTTGAATCACTTTATATTACAACTCAGAAAAGAATTATAAAAATTTCAATTCTTTTAGAGCACCTTTTGGATTGTTCTACCATGCCGCCTGGTTTACCCAACCACACCACAAAGAAGGATTTATTAAATTCCTTGATGCCATAAATGCCATGCCCGATGTTTGGATTTTAACCAACTGGCAGGCACTACAATGGGTTCGCGACCCGACTCCAATATCGCGAATTAATTCTTTCCAGCCATTCCAGTGTGATTATTCGGTATGTAATACGTACAAGTGATATTGACAATTTTCATGAAATTAATTTATACTAATTCAGGACCGACCCAAGCGGTGTAACAATCCAAAGGTTTGTAATCTTTGGCACAAATCAGGCGTACGGTACATGAAAACATGTCAACCCTGTCCAGACATCTACCCATGGACTGGAAAGTCTGGCATAAGGTCATCACGCATCGACAACGAAGTTGATGAAAGTCCAGCGTAAAGCTTATAAGCATCATAGTAAAATCAAAGCTTAAGTTATAAACACACTCGGCTGGACTAGACAGAAGTGCCTAAGTAGAAAACGAGACTTAGTACACCAGCAAAAGATATATTACTTTTAGAAAGACAAAAAAAAAGAATTGCTCAAAATACGATATTCACTCGATTACATGTTTTTCATCTTTTAACAGTCTAGCTAATTTTTTGAAGGCAATCATATTATTATTTAATTTTGTTTCGGAAAATCCTTTGTTAAAATTATTTATTTCCCCTATAATATGTGTATGTTTATATGTATGATTTATTCCTATAGTTTACTACTTATATGGAATATTTAATAAGTAGTTTCAAAGCGCAATATTAGTGTAAGTCTTTGTATATGTAATTAGTTTTAGGTACTAGCTTAAAATATATATTTAACCGCAAAACGCCTTTCTTTAAGTAATTGGTAAATTGATTTTACTGAAATGTTGCTTTTTAGCATATTTTAATTGGTTTCAGTACATAATTATTAAATTTGTGATAAATAATCTTATACCCTGTCCTCTATTAATTCCAATGCAGAAAAAAAATCTCTTATTCTATTTAAAATGCGTATTCTTAATATTAATATTGTTTCCAGTTATTTACCAATGTTCGTCATTTTATGTCTGCTTTTATTTTCGATCCCTCATTTTGGTTAGTTGTTTTTAATGATAAAAATATATTTTGTAGTGAATTTCGTCCACTCTACCATTAAAAAAATGTTTTTTTTTATTATTGTAATTTAATTGAAGTCTCAAGATATCATTCTTTCACATTTTAGAAACATTCATATTGAAACAATAATTATTGTTGTTAAATCATTAATAAAAACTAAAAATTTTACTTTGGTGTTCGGTGAAAGGGTTTATATCCTTTTTTTTTGGGTGTATCTATCACGCTATGAATTCTCAATATACTTGATCTATATAATTAATAATTTTAATTATGCACACAAGCACTAAATACATATAGAAACTATCATACAAGGCCTATAAATATAAATTTATTTTATGGCAAAATTTTAAGTAGCTTAACACAATTTTATGTTAAAGAAATCAATCGATACTTTAAGCGTTCAAGAAAAGATGTTTAGTTAAATGGAAAAATAAAACATCACACAAGTCCTTATACATCTTTTTATAAATCATTTAAATCCTTTGCAAAAATATCTAGGCATTGAGTACTCATACAAAAGTATTAGAAGGAATGTTACCTGGTTGCAACATTCAGTTTAGAAATGATTAAGCTTAGTGATAACATAATTTAAGTATATACTTGTACACATTTATACATTATATGTTTCTTAAGCGCTAAAAATTGTATTGCAACGAGTGAATTACGTATTTTGTGCTAACGAAGGTTAAAAAGAGTACCTATTAACGTGTGAAATAAATTCAACTATTAAAGTAATATATGCGTATTTTTAATGTACACAACGGTATTACTTTCTACCATCTAATTAAAAATTATTGTTCCACAATGTCTATAAGCCCTAGTTGGAAATATTTAAAGCATAGCAGAAGTCGCGTTATGTTCTATTCATATCAGTATATGTGTTTCTTATGGAACATCAAAAATATTATATTGTAGACAACAGAAGTAAAATCGTCAAGTTAAAAACTTAACAAACAAATTCGAAACATTTTTAATGAACTGAAATAGTATGCAAGGTTAAAGCAAAACTACAGGGACCAGAAGGAATAGACCACAATAGAAAATATGTATTATTAATTAAAAATGTTTGCTCTTTTTTTATCATAGGTATCACAATTTATTTCGCATGGAATACAAATGTTTTTGATTTTATACACAACAAAAATTAATAACATATACATAAATATATATAAAGCTAAACATTTAGACACATGGAGACTACATTTTGCGATATCCAAATGTAGAGACTAAATAATTATAATAATAATAAGAATACTGTTTATACCACACAAAAAAAAGTTATCGTGTCTTCAACTGCTTCAAATGCAACACATTTTATAATATAACAAACTCTTTGTACGTTAAATGTCGTATTCAAATAGACGTAATTATACAGAGGTACTTAAACAGACATAGCATGGTAAGGAAAGACAACAAGAATATATTGTTGTAAACAAGATAGAAATTGCCGTCTGGTGTCTGTTCTCCACATTGTCAGTCATGCAACAAAACCTTTTTATATTTACAATGGGTTTAAGGTTTAACCAAAAAATAAGCAAACCTAAAATAATTTTAAAGAAATTCATTCTAGTATTTTCTAATTTATATTTACGCATATTAGTAAATATACTTCCACCAAACTTATATAAGAATTATATATAAATAAACAAAATATAATATTCATATATATACAAAAGAAAACCAATGGTTCTACACTAATAGTAAATACATATGCGTATAAATAAATATGCGAATTGCATATAACAACATTGTGGGACTAGTCTACCCTGAAAATTTCCGATAATTTGGCCACATATTATATTTAAAGCTTTTAGCCATGACACTCACATATTTATGATCTTGTCAAATTACTTTGACTTGTGCTAGCTGATAGGCCTATCTCATCATCCGATTCCTCCGAATCGAGTGGGCTAATACGTATAGCCTGATACCATTTGTTTGTCAAATCCGCCATTTGGGATTTGCATTCATGAAGTTCTTGGCTATTAAATCGGCGAGTAAAAAAGGGAATAAAATACTTTCTATCCAAGCGTCCGAAGCGATCTCGTGCTTGTGTAAACGTGACGTCCTCCTCTTCGGTCAGTTCGGA
>JBAMBS010001803.1:0-10300 GCA_037044455.1 Zygothrica quintamaculata
TTTTATGTGTACCTCGTTTCATACGTATTGCTCGTTTCGGACGAATGGGTAGCGCCCGCGAGCTCAAACCCATTGTGGAATATAGTTTCACAGTAGATATTCAAGAAGTATGTTGGAGGCAGCAAGATAAAGAAGCTACCCAGCAGGTGCAACAACTGCAGGAGGAACTTGATCTACAAACGATGAACAGTAGTGCCGTCATACATGAAGTTCCGAAGGAGCGAGCAAACGAAAAGCCGCTTGACTGGAAACCTAGTACCGAAGAAAATTCCGCACCTGATAATGTTTCGATAGACAGCTTAAATGTTGGCGCTGAGCTGTCTGCCTCCGATGAACGGGATACTGCCTCAGAGTCCCCTATTAGCGATGCCCCTGACTCTGATAGTCCCAAAGCTGTACACAACTCTAAAGGACGCCGAAAAAAATTTACTCGTCTAATTGCTAACAATTCTGCACAAGAAGATGACGAATATAATGAAGCAGAGGAACTTGGTCAGGACAGTAAGTGCTACTCGAAAGTAATGTCTCCCACCTCATCTGAAAATAATAAAAAATGTGCAACACAAAATCAGAATGTTAGTACTATAAATTCACCTGAATATGTCGGAGATGATGCTGAGTTTTTCGAACTTTGTGAAAACAGAAAGTGCAGTCCCCAAACGCAGAATAATAACCACAATGACTGTTCTCAAAGTTGTGATAAAGAACCACTTGAAAAAAGTATGCGAAATTTAGTCGGAGAGGATAATTCAAGAGCTACAAATACGGAAGAGCAACCAACAGAATTAAGGGGAAAGAAAAATAACAATAATAAATTATTGAAAGCTCAAAGAACACTCAAAGACGATTATGAAAGTATTCAATCAAATGTGCAGACGGATAATCAAATGCATACTGAGGATTATATATCTAAAATAAAACCAGTAGCAAAGATTATAAAGGACTCTACAGCCTTTGAAAAAAGTGAACCGTCATCCTCCCAAATGGAGGAAGAAACTGAAAGTTTGCCAGAGGTAGTGGAAAATTCTAGAAAACTGATGCGTTCACATAAGAGTAAACCGCTTAAAGAAGTAACATCGTGTACAGATCAGTCGGATATACCGAAAATAGAAAAGTGTAGAGTATTAATAAGGCCGTCCGAGCGTGCTCAAATCGAGGAAAATGTATCAGAGCCAGAAGGAACTAATAATCTTATGAAAGAGCAATTTATAACAGAAAAACCTAAATTGACACGAAGGAAGAAACTAGCATTAAAAACAGAAGAACTTGAAGTAATAGAAGTTGCTGACATACAAAAGTCCTCATCCAAGTTGAGCAATCTTTCAAGAAAAATTTCACAAAACAAATACCTGAATTCAGAGGATAGTTGTGATGATGCTGACAATAAAAGCGCATCTCGAAATCTTCGATACGAACGTGAAAGATTATCAAAAAAGAAAATACAATATTCCACGGATTTAGACTTTGCGGATGAGAAACAAATAAATACAGAGAACATGGTTAATTTCCCTTCAGAAGAGTCTGAGCACCTTGAGAGCGTTGTACATAAAAATACAGTTAAAGCAAAGAAAAAACCGATCTCAAAAACTGATCTTAGTTTGAGTGCCCGCTGGGTAGAGATAAGCAAGGACCAAGCCAAAGCCTTGGCAGAAACTGAAAAGTTCATTGAAGAAAAAATTAAAATGGAAGATAATGTTGATAAAGTAAACAACAACCCAACTAAACACACCCAACGAAAAAAGGCTGAAGATATCTCAAACACAAGACAGAGATTAGCTTTAGAGTACAAGCAAAGCAATTTTACTTCGGACGTAGAAGAAAATACAGATATTTCTGTTCCTGAAAATTTAAAAATTGATCGAAAAATACTGAAAAGAAAGCCAACAGCCAATATTCGGTCAAATCAAGAGTTAATGGATCTAGATAACCACACCAATCGAATAAGAACAAAGTCAAAAGTAGTCAAAAATTCGGAACCTGTGGATACCGATTACAATGATCATGTGGCAACAGTTGCAGCAAACTTAAATCGTTCGGGAGGGAAGAAGTTAAAGCAATCAGCAAAGTACTTAAATCTGGAAGCAAATCTTTTAGACGATTCAATGCAAAGCTTTAGCGAAAAGGAAGAGCGTCTTGGTACAAAACGATCAGAAATGGCAGCATTAATTCAGAAGGCATCAACTGAATCGCATAAAAGGGATGAAAGAACAGATAAAAATAGACCAATTAGAAAAAAAGCAGAAAGAGCAATGGTGAATAATAAATCAGAGGAATGTATGACATCCACAACCAGTAAATGTTGTAATCATAAGAAAGAAGGGCTTGTAAATCAATCGCAAATGGATTTAGAGGCACAGATCTCACGTTTAGAGGTCACCGTGCATATGTACGACCAAACAAAAGCAAACTTAGTGGAAGCTAATAAGTCCTTAGGCAATCCTTCGGACCAAAACGGATGCGGTGATATCAATTTTTTGGATGAGAACATAAAACAAATTTTAAGAGCGGGTAGGCAACTTCAAAATGAGTTGAATCGAAAAACTATTGAGCAACGCAGACAGCCAACGGACATAGCACAGAAGTCGGTTGACAAACCTTTAGACGATGAAGACTACAAGTTAAAATTCAATGAGCTAGAGCGGCACATAGCAATACTTGAAAAGCATTTACATCAGTTCGAAGGCCAAGCACAGAAATTGCAGGAGGAAAATGTTAAATTGGCGGAAGATAAGAAGCTGCTTAAGGATCGTATTAACCATATGGAAAATGAGATTTCGGAGCTACGGAGCCAAGAAGCCAATAGCAAAGAATTACAGCAGTTGCTAAACGAGATGCGTGTACAAAATGTTCGTTATATGGAAATGTCTAAGGCCAAGGATCGGTACAAGAAGCAATGGCGACGCTGTGCCAAACGAGTACACTCCCTAAAACTGGCAATGCATGAGAAGAATGTCCAAGAAGAGTATCAAAGCATTCAAGACAAGTAAGTTCTTCACTACTTATTCCTTATACAATTTATATAACTTATATAACATTAAATAAATATTTTTTAAAATTTATTAAAGCGTTTTTAATCTGAAATCCATTTTGACCAAGGATGCAGACGATTTCGAACGAGAATTCGGACGTTTTCGTAAGGCAAGTGAGGAGCAGTTTTGTCCTCAATCTGGCGACCCCCCAGAACCTATACTCAAAGAATACCTGCGTGAACTCTCAAATCGAAGTAAGAATAAGCACAAACCTGCAAATCACGTTGACAGCACTCGAATGCATTAGTATTTTATTCCTCCATATAAAATTAACTGTGATATAATATTTGTAATTATGTTAAGATTTTGTCCTTATTATTTTTAATTAGTTTATTGTAAGTTATATGAATAAAATTTCTTAAGTCTTAATAAGAATCAATATATTAAGTCTACTTAAAGATGAATCTATTCTAATTGAGCACCAACACGTACAAAGTATGGCAACGTATTTAATGGTGCAGAATATTCCATAAGCCATATTGGGCCTGTGTGAACACTCTTAGTATTTCCGTCAATCCACTTGCCTACAGGTAGATAAATGTCCCGCTTAGTTGAACCTTCCATGACTACTGGAGCTGCTATTATATCATCTCCCAATAGAAACTCTGTTAATTCAAGAAAAAGAACACAAATCTTTAAGAGAAATAAAGAAAAATAAAGTCAATGACTTCAACATACGATCGTAGATGCCTTGGGCAACCGCATCATTGGGTGCAATCCACCAGAGCGGCGCATTAACTGGCTCTCCGGTTTCCGTTGCCCGCTTGAACAGCTTCATGATATAAAGGGTGTGATCTGCGTGTAGTTTAGCGAAAGTTTTGCTGATCTCAATAGTTTCTTTGTCAAAATTCCAGGGTACAAAGGAGAATTGCAGACTAGGCATGAACACATTCGCCTGAAGCCAACGAATGAACAGTTCTTTGGTAGGCGGTTTCTCATTGTAACCATTACCGCCAATCATGTCCGGCAGTACAAATGGATAGCCATTAAGATTCATTTGCAGCAACGATGTGATGAGGGTTATGAGGCCATTGTTCCAGCCCCATTCTGAGTCCTTGTCCACAATTCGCACAAAAATAGGTAAATCTTGTGTCCTAAAGGCAGAACGAACCTCAACTAAATCACCGAAGGCAGCTACTGTGCGCACATAGTCTTCAGTGATTTGCAAAGGAGTCTTATTTGCATCTCCTTGCAATACAGGATCGATGGGCACCCAACTAGATTCGCCTGCATCAAATTTGAAGCTGTCTATACCATCCTCAGTCTGTAGACGCTTTAACCGAGTACTGAACCACTCTTGGACAGCGGTTTTAGTGAAGTCAAGATAGGCGGCATCGTTCGGCTTGCTGTTCCACCACTGTGTATCACTGCTTCCTTTGTGATCGACCACAAGATACCCCTGTTGTTTGGCCGCTTGATAAATTGCAGTACAATTGTTGTTTATAAAGGGATGAATCCAAAGGGTAACTCTAAAGCCCAGAGCTTTTAGATCATCGGTCAGCTTTTTGGTGTCGGGAAACTTATTCTTTCGAAACGTAAGTGCTCCATAACAATCCTCCCAGTCATCATCAATTTCCAGCTGACTATTCTCAAAGCCATTGTCCATAATTTGCTTGGCAAAGTCACGAACAATCTGGTCGGTAACCTCCGCCTTATACAGTGCCCAAGTAGACCACACTGGATGCCGTACCATACGTTCATCTGGATAACCAGTTGGTTTACCTAGAAGAGTCTTTACGGCGTATTTGTGCGCTTCCTTAGCATCCCTGGCAAAGCCAAGTTGATAGCTAAACTTCGCAGAGGAGAGGCGTGTATCATAAGGCAGGGCAGAGAGTGCGCTAATGCACAACTGATCCTCATGCCTCTCCGAATTTTGGTCAATAAAAAGCGGCGTTTGATGGTCGACATATAAAAAGAAGCCTTCGCTGCTTAACCAGTAACGCTCAGCCACACCCATGTTTCCCAGCTCCTTGGGTACATACGAAAAGTTACTGTATTGTTGACGTTCCACTGGCCAATAGTGCTCCTTTTGTTCTGATCCACCATACCAATGAACACTGCCAGTATTTAACTTAAAGCAATCTTTTGGTTGTGTCCCCTTCAGCACCTGATCGCGTTCCACTCGCACATGTGTCACTCCACTGGAATACTTTACCAAAGAGAACTCAATGCTGGTAATTCCATCGCTTAGCTTAAAGCTCCCCGTACCTGTGGCCACCAGATTACTCGCAGTTGCAAAGTTTGTCAATGTTATTGTTTGCAATGTACGGCTACCCTTCATCAATTCATATTGCAACACTGTTCCACGCCGTAACCTTAGATAGATGTCGCTGTTATCAAACTTAAATCGCTGTTCAATTGTTTGACAGGAAAAACTAGACTTCCAACAGGTGGCTAACACAACCAGAATTAGCCCCACGCTTAAAATACCGAACTTCATTTTTAACTGTGGAATAAGGTAGCCAGAAGCTTACTTATATACCAATGGCGTGTAAATAAACCTCTTGACCATTGTCAATAATAACCACTCCGAATGTAGTTCTGACGAAGCTAACAAGTAACTGATAAGAGTTGATACGGCTTACATATACACTACACAATATACACTCACAATATACAGTACACTATATGTAAATCTCGAAATATCAACGAATTAAAATAAACTATTAAATCAGAGAAAATACAAATTAGAATTTTAAATATGTTAATTTACACTTATTTCCTGCATATTAGAAATTTAATAAAAAAAAATAAATAAAATCAAAAATGTAAAGAATAGAATAAAATATTTATAATTTTGTTTGTAAAATTTTTAGTAACAAATCAAAATTTAGGGAAGTTAAACGAATAACTCAAGTTTTTTTTTAGAGTATCAGTTTTTTCGTAAAGAGCTTCCATATTTAAGAGTCGAATATCGATTAAAATAAAGAGTATTGACACGTTGATTAAACTAATAGCTCTACTCATATTTGTTTACGTTTTCGATGAGCTTGTTTTTGTGATTAATTATAGCAAAACAAGCTCATTCAAAACGTAAACAAATATGAGTAAGAAGCTCTATTAGTTTAATCGACGTGTCAATACTCTTTATTTTAATCGATATTCGACTCTTAAATATGGAAGCTCTTTACGAAAAAACTGATACTCTAAAAAAAAACTTGAGTTATTCGTTTAACTTCCCTAAATTTTGATTTGTTACTAAAAATTTTACAAACAAAATTATAAATATTTTATTCTATTCTTTACATTTTTGATTTTATTTATTTTTTTTTATTAAATTTCTAATATGCAGGAAATAAGTGTAAATTAACATATTTAAAATTCTAATTTGTATTTTCTCTGATTTAATAGTTTTTTTTTAATTCGTTGATATTTCGAGATTTACATATAGTGTACTGTATATTGTGAGTGTATATTGTGTAGTGTATATGTAAGCCGTATCAACTCTTATCAGTTACTTGTTAGCTTCGTCAGAACTACATTCGGAGTGGTTATTATTGACAATGGTCAAGAGGTTTATTTACACGCCATTGGTATATAAGTAAGCTTCTGGCTACCTTATTCCACAGTTTACTTAAAAATGAAGTTCGGTATTTTAAGCGTGGGGCTAATTCTGGTTGTGTTAGCCACCTGTTGGAAGTCTAGTTTTTCCTGTCAAACAATTGAACAGCGATTTAAGTTTGATAACAGCGACATCTATCTAAGGTTACGGCGTGGAACAGTGTTGCAATATGAATTGATGAAGGGTAGCCGTACATTGCAAACAATAACATTGACAAACTTTGCAACTGCGAGTAATCTGGTGGCCACAGGTACGGGGAGCTTTAAGCTAAGCGATGGAATTACCAGCATTGAGTTCTCTTTGGTAAAGTATTCCAGTGGAGTGACACATGTGCGAGTGGAACGCGATCAGGTGCTGAAGGGGACACAACCAAAAGATTGCTTTAAGTTAAATACTGGCAGTGTTCATTGGTATGGTGGATCAGAACAAAAGGAGCACTATTGGCCAGTGGAACGTCAACAATACAGTAACTTTTCGTATGTACCCAAGGAGCTGGGAAACATGGGTGTGGCTGAGCGTTACTGGTTAAGCAGCGAAGGCTTCTTTTTATATGTCGACCATCAAACGCCGCTTTTTATTGACCAAAATTCGGAGAGGCATGAGGATCAGTTGTGCATTAGCGCACTCTCTGCCCTGCCTTATGATACACGCCTCTCCTCTGCGAAGTTTAGCTATCAACTTGGCTTTGCCAGGGATGCTAAGGAAGCGCACAAATACGCCGTAAAGACTCTTCTAGGTAAACCAACTGGTTATCCAGATGAACGTATGGTACGGCATCCAGTGTGGTCTACTTGGGCACTGTATAAGGCGGAGGTTACCGACCAGATTGTTCGTGACTTTGCCAAGCAAATTATGGACAATGGCTTTGAGAATAGTCAGCTGGAAATTGATGATGACTGGGAGGATTGTTATGGAGCACTTACGTTTCGAAAGAATAAGTTTCCCGACACCAAAAAGCTGACCGATGATCTAAAAGCTCTGGGCTTTAGAGTTACCCTTTGGATTCATCCCTTTATAAACAACAATTGTACTGCAATTTATCAAGCGGCCAAACAACAGGGGTATCTTGTGGTCGATCACAAAGGAAGCAGTGATACACAGTGGTGGAACAGCAAGCCGAACGATGCCGCCTATCTTGACTTCACTAAAACCGCTGTCCAAGAGTGGTTCAGTACTCGGTTAAAGCGTCTACAGACTGAGGATGGTATAGACAGCTTCAAATTTGATGCAGGCGAATCTAGTTGGGTGCCCATCGATCCTGTATTGCAAGGAGATGCAAATAAGACTCCTTTGCAAATCACTGAAGACTATGTGCGCACAGTAGCTGCCTTCGGTGATTTAGTTGAGGTTCGTTCTGCCTTTAGGACACAAGATTTACCTATTTTTGTGCGAATTGTGGACAAGGACTCAGAATGGGGCTGGAACAATGGCCTCATAACCCTCATCACATCGTTGCTGCAAATGAATCTTAATGGCTATCCATTTGTACTGCCGGACATGATTGGCGGTAATGGTTACAATGAGAAACCGCCTACCAAAGAACTGTTCATTCGTTGGCTTCAGGCGAATGTGTTCATGCCTAGTCTGCAATTCTCCTTTGTACCCTGGAATTTTGACAAAGAAACTATTGAGATCAGCAAAACTTTCGCTAAACTACACGCAGATCACACCCTTTATATCATGAAGCTGTTCAAGCGGGCAACGGAAACCGGAGAGCCAGTTAATGCGCCGCTCTGGTGGATTGCACCCAATGATGCGGTTGCCCAAGGCATCTACGATCGTATGTTGAAGTCATTGACTTTATTTTTCTTTATTTCTCTTAAAGATTTGTGTTCTTTTTCTTGAATTAACAGAGTTTCTATTGGGAGATGATATAATAGCAGCTCCAGTAGTCATGGAAGGTTCAACTAAGCGGGACATTTATCTACCTGTAGGCAAGTGGATTGACGGAAATACTAAGAGTGTTCACACAGGCCCAATATGGCTTATGGAATATTCTGCACCATTAAATACGTTGCCATACTTTGTACGTGTTGGTGCTCAATTAGAATAGATTCATCTTTAAGTAGACTTAATATATTGATTCTTATTAAGACTTAAGAAATTTTATTCATATAACTTACAATAAACTAATTAAAAATAATAAGGACAAAATCTTAACATAATTACAAATATTATATCACAGTTAATTTTATATGGAGGAATAAAATACTAATGCATTCGAGTGCTGTCAACGTGATTTGCAGGTTTGTGCTTATTCTTACTTCGATTTGAGAGTTCACGCAGGTATTCTTTGAGTATAGGTTCTGGGGGGTCGCCAGATTGAGGACAAAACTGCTCCTCACTTGCCTTACGAAAACGTCCGAATTCTCGTTCGAAATCGTCTGCATCCTTGGTCAAAATGGATTTCAGATTAAAAACGCTTTAATAAATTTTAAAAAATATTTATTTAATGTTATATAAGTTATATAAATTGTATAAGGAATAAGTAGTGAAGAACTTACTTGTCTTGAATGCTTTGATACTCTTCTTGGACATTCTTCTCATGCATTGCCAGTTTTAGGGAGTGTACTCGTTTGGCACAGCGTCGCCATTGCTTCTTGTACCGATCCTTGGCCTTAGACATTTCCATATAACGAACATTTTGTACACGCATCTCGTTTAGCAACTGCTGTAATTCTTTGCTATTGGCTTCTTGGCTCCGTAGCTCCGAAATCTCATTTTCCATATGGTTAATACGATCCTTAAGCAGCTTCTTATCTTCCGCCAATTTAACATTTTCCTCCTGCAATTTCTGTGCTTGGCCTTCGAACTGATGTAAATGCTTTTCAAGTATTGCTATGTGCCGCTCTAGCTCATTGAATTTTAACTTGTAGTCTTCATCGTCTAAAGGTTTGTCAACCGACTTCTGTGCTATGTCCGTTGGCTGTCTGCGTTGCTCAATAGTTTTTCGATTCAACTCATTTTGAAGTTGCCTACCCGCTCTTAAAATTTGTTTTATGTTCTCATCCAAAAAATTGATATCACCGCATCCGTTTTGGTCCGAAGGATTGCCTAAGGACTTATTAGCTTCCACTAAGTTTGCTTTTGTTTGGTCGTACATATGCACGGTGACCTCTAAACGTGAGATCTGTGCCTCTAAATCCATTTGCGATTGATTTACAAGCCCTTCTTTCTTATGATTACAACATTTACTGGTTGTGGATGTCATACATTCCTCTGATTTATTATTCACCATTGCTCTTTCTGCTTTTTTTCTAATTGGTCTATTTTTATCTGTTCTTTCATCCCTTTTATGCGATTCAGTTGATGCCTTCTGAATTAATGCTGCCATTTCTGATCGTTTTGTACCAAGACGCTCTTCCTTTTCGCTAAAGCTTTGCATTGAATCGTCTAAAAGATTTGCTTCCAGATTTAAGTACTTTGCTGATTGCTTTAACTTCTTCCCTCCCGAACGATTTAAGTTTGCTGCAACTGTTGCCACATGATCATTGTAATCGGTATCCACAGGTTCCGAATTTTTGACTACTCTTTGACTTTGTTCTTATTCGATTGGTGTGGTTGTGCTACGATCCATTAACTCTTGATTTGACCGAATATTGGCTGTTGGCTTTCTTTTTCAGTATTTTTCGATCAATTTTTAAATTTTCAGGAACAGAAATATCTGTATTTTCTTCTACGTCCGAAGTAAAATTGCTTTGCTTGTACT
>JBAMBS010001808.1:0-120875 GCA_037044455.1 Zygothrica quintamaculata
AGTAAAAAAATATATTGCAGTCTTCCAAACATAGTAGTCAGAGCTACTATAAATATACATATGCAAATATAAATACTAGTTTACTTTTCATATGTATCTACAGCTTTATAAAGGTAGGTGATAATCAACAAAATTAAAAAAATTACTTACATTTCAGTGACTTTGCTGGGACCATTTGAAATAGGCGTAGACTGTTGTTCTGTTGCACCTGTAGGCAGACTTTCGCCGCCCAGAGGTTTGGTCCACATGCCTTCGTCATCCTCGTAGTCGTCCTCGCCAGCAAGCAACACAGACTGTAGTCTATTGACAATATAAGTGGTACCCTCAACTGTTGTTGCCGCAGTTTCAGCTTCGCTTGAATTGCTTAATTTTTCGACAGTTGTTTTTTCCACATTGGCATTGTTGTCATATTCTGCCTGTTCTTCATCTTTAATGGTTAAATTGGTGGTGGGTAAAAACAGTATTTTACTTACTGTGTCTGTGTGTTGTGTCGCCATAAGTTCACCAATTTAGATACCAGCTGGCATTTGACAATCAGCTGCAATATATAAGAAATATATATAAGGATTAAGTAATGGTAGACTGTTGATTTCTAATCAGCATTGCTTTCGTTTTCACAGCTATAGCAAATGGGGTAATATTTGCTGACTGATTTTCACAAAAACTTTGGTTTATTTATAGTTTTTAGTTTAAAAATAACAATGTAAATCTCTTGATTAGCACAGATGTGCCAGTTGTTTAGATTTGTTGTTGCTTAAAGTTGTTCAAACTCGATCGCTTTTTACAATCTAAAGTCTATATAATTATTCTAAAAGTCTTCTAAGTTTCTTCTAAAATAAGCAAAGAAACTGTGCTACTGATTATCTCTTCAGCAGATTTATCGAAAAAATTCAAAAATCAAAATGAACTTTGTCATCAGAGGCAATTAAACTTTTTAGCCCCGTTGCCCTTTTGGGAAAATGAAGAGCAAAGCGGAGACTGTTGGAAATATGCAAAATCCAAAAGTATGTAACATATAGAAATAATCATCGGAGACCCCATAAAGTATATATATATTCTGAATCAGGACGACAAGTCGAGTTGACCTAGCCCTGTCCGTCTGTCCATCTGTATGAACGCCTGTTTCTCAGAGACTATAAGTAGCTAGAGCAACCAAACTTAAAATCTACATTCGTTATGTTCGTAGAGGCACGAGTTGAGCTTTTGATTTTTGAATTTCCTCCCCATTGACCCCCGCAATTGGCGAAAAAAAAACGATTACTAAGGACAATTTTCAACCGATCAAATTTATTTTTGGTACACATCATAATTAGACCATTATTGATCCATGTTGTGAATTTGGGTAAGATAGGATCAAAAATCTCAGGAAGTTATACATCATCAAACGTGGCGTTTTGGGCCCCGGGGGGGTATAGTAGTGCGCGCAAAATAAGAGGTAGAGCAACGAAATTTGGAACGTAGATTTGTTATGTTTGTACGCTATACGAGTTTGTTTTTAGATTTTCGAATTTCCTTCCCTGACCCCCGCAATTTGAAAAAATCGATTTTCAGGTACAATTTTTACCCGATCAAATTTCTTTTTACGCACACATATTAAGCTGACCATTCTCCATCTACGTTGTGAATTTCGGTAGAATTTGAACAATAAACACGGAAGTTATACATCATTAAGTACCGCGATATAGAGCGTGGGGGGCTAAAAGGTGCGCGCAACGGCTGAGTACGCGCAGAACTGTGTGTATGTATGAGTATGTGTGTGTATGGCTGTATATGTAGGCAAAGGGGCTCTCGTTGTCGGGTACACTCGACTACAGACTTCTTACTTGTTTTTTTGTATTTCTGTAAATGTGTCAAGTAGACTTCAAATGTAAATGGTTATTGATTAATTCAAAGAATGAAATTGTCAATGGCGCTAAGTACTTTTCGAAATATTGTGTAACCAGTTTATATAGAATATCTAGCTACCTATGCTCTTTGCACTGTCTGAAGACAAGAATTAATTTAAACCAATCTATATAGCATCGTAGCGAAAGATTTTGTACAAATTACTTACATATGTTTGCATTTCTGTGGGCGGGATGTTGTTTGGAGTTTTGGTTTTTTCAAGATCATTAACCGTTGGCTGCGTTAATTCTGTGGTGGTAGTTTCTGTATTCTCTACTATGTCACCCTCAGCGGGGAGTTCCGCATTATCATTTTCAGTTTCTGCGGCATTTTCATCCTTTGGCTCATCTTCCTTTTTAGAATCAGTGATAACTTCTTCTTGTGGAGCGGAAGTTTCTTCAACTCCATCGTGTACTGACTGTTTTAAATCCTTGCCACCTAATGCCCGTCTTATGTCGTTTAAGGCATTATTTTTTATTTTTACTTCTGATTCACTCATATCCTCGTCATTTTTCATCAAAATACTGATAAATATGTAATCATCCGGGAATATATCCGTGCACTCGGTTGAGATGGTATTGTTATGGGAAAGCTCATTGTAAAAAACCAAATGCAATGCCTTCTCCAGTTCACTGTGCAAAAAATTGTTCCAGCAGTATTCCTTAAAATAGTCGAGTAACAAATCGAAATAATCTGTGGCACAGATCCTAATAAAGCAAAATGTATAAAAATCATTCAATAAATAACTGTTAAACGCAGAGAACTGGCAAGGACCTACGCTTGTTGTATGGTTTCATGTTTTGTTTCCAATAGTGCCGTAAAAACACGACATATTTGAAGACGTGTCTTGCCGAATGGCGGTGCCAGTACCGCCGCAGTAGTTTCTAAGCTTGGTTTCTGTAAGCGATTTACAAATTAAAGAGTTATAATCACTCTGATAAATTAACAACACACCGCGGGCGGATTTTTTAGAACATGCACAAATTCCTTAAGGCGTGGGGCTATAACAGTAGTAACGGTCTCCTGCAATTCCAGATGAAATTCACGCTCACGTTTTTGTAACAAACGCTGACGATCCGAGTTCGGTTCATCACTGGTTTAAAGACAAAAACAAAAACATATTAATCATTAATATGAAATACAACAAATTCACAACTTATAGTCCGTAAAGTTAACTCACGTGAATGTTATGGGTTTGATAAGCGTAAGTACAACCGATATTCCTGATAAGATGGCGCTCTCTAGAGCGTTTGGTTCCAAAATCACATTTAACAAGGCTTCTATTGTTTGTGGGGATTCAATGGTTCTTAATATGGGATTTGAGCCATCAAATGCCGGCTCAAATGAATCATTTTCTTGTTCAGTTTGCCGCATAAGACGCCCTTGATTAATAAGATCACAGAAAAATTCCGCAACATTTGCATGTTTATCGGTTTCTTGAGGATTACGCAATATTGCAATCAGTCTCTCAACAATTTTATCTTCAGTTAGCCACTGTAAAGTTTTGGTAGAGATATATAGTTAAAAATCACTGAAGACTCATTATTATTTTATAAATTAATGTAAAAATTTTTACTTTGGCATGTTCCAGCTCTTAACTTTGTTTAATCGTTTAGGTATTAATATGCACTGTTAAATTTATAAGAAGTTTTAAACATAGTAAGAGCTGGAACTGAAAGCTTCCGTGGTACAAAATAAAAATTGTTGTTTGTTTTGTTTTTCATTACTTCATATAGGTTACGCTTTAGTTGACCACCATCGATATCCTTCATCATTTGCATTATTAAATCAGGTATGACTGGTGTGTCAAAATGTTTACAAATGAAATCCAAGAAATTCTTCTGCGATTTAATATACTCCAAAAGTTTTAGGCACATGTGTTGATACAAAAACCAATCTTGCTCAGGCTTTTTGGTAAAGAGCATGCTAAAAGTTTTGCTAAAAAACGATGATAGCAATGGATTTAACGGTGGTTTCCTTTCCAAATATGAGTAAAGCAACTGTAGCGTATCCGCATCAGACAGTAGCTTCTCATTTAGGGACGGCAAGCCACTATACAAAAATATTATAATAATATAATATATAGATATATAAATATACTAATTCATGAATATATGGTTATATATATATACGTATATATAAATGTATTTAAATATACAATGAAAATCATGGGGCGTTACTTACAGTGTAAGTATTTCACATGCCATGTTTGCATAGCGAAAACGCTGCGACATGGGCACATCCTCTGCGGGTTCCGTAGTGATTAGCTCGACAAGTCGTCTAATGACTTCGGGCCGTGTAAAATAGTTGACAAGGTTCTTTTTCAGCGTTTTGCATTCCTGTAGTATATCCTCTTCGTTAAGAAAATCCTCTACTGTGGAATTCTGCAGATATGTGTTTGTATGTTTATATAGAAAGATAAACTACTATTTTTTACAAATAGCACGACACAATAAAGAATCGCGGCATATACAAACCTCACTCCCCAGCAGCGCTTCTATGTTTGCCGAGGGCGCATAACCCTTGTCCCAAAACATTTTTCGCACGTACGTCTTGGCGGTGACACTTTCGGGCTTGGGGATAAGAAATCTGAAGCAAACTTGCTTTGTTTAGCTATAAGTGTATGTTGTTATACTGAATTTCAGTTATATGTATGCACAGCACTACTGTTTGCTGTATTTTGCACTTTTTACAACGACTTCAATAATTTTTCACCCACAAATTGCGTTGCCACGCTGATGTAAAAAGGGTAATGTTGTACTCAAAATGGTACTGTTGCACTTAATATGGTCGCTTTGATGCTTAAAATGGCAAAGAAACGGTTCACAGGGAAGCTATTATCGAGATAGCGCAGCCCGAATGGTTTAAAGAGTTTACGTTGCGTTATGTGTTTTTCTCAGGACTATAATTTAAATATATATTTTGTATGAAAATTTACAACTTGTAAGTAACGCCCCATGATTTTCATTGTATATTTAAATACATTTATATATACGTATATATATATAACCATATATTCATGAATTAGTATATTTATATATCTATATATTATATTATTATAATATTTTTGTATAGTGGCTTGCCGTCCCTAAATGAGAAGCTACTGTCTGATGCGGATACGCTACAGTTGCTTTACTCATATTTGGAAAGGAAACCACCGTTAAATCCATTGCTATCATCGTTTTTTAGCAAAACTTTTAGCATGCTCTTTACCAAAAAGCCTGAGCAAGATTGGTTTTTGTATCAACACATGTGCCTAAAACTTTTGGAGTATATTAAATCGCAGAAGAATTTCTTGGATTTCATTTGTAAACATTTTGACACACCAGTCATACCTGATTTAATAATGCAAATGATGAAGGATATCGATGGTGGTCAACTAAAGCGTAACCTATATGAAGTAATGAAAAACAAAACAAACAACAATTTTTATTTTGTACCACGGAAGCTTTCAGTTCCAGCTCTTACTATGTTTAAAACTTCTTATAAATTTAACAGTGCATATTAATACCTAAACGATTAAACAAAGTTAAGAGCTGGAACATGCCAAAGTAAAAATTTTTACATTAATTTATAAAATAATAATGAGTCTTCAGTGATTTTTAACTATATATCTCTACCAAAACTTTACAGTGGCTAACTGAAGATAAAATTGTTGAGAGACTGATTGCAATATTGCGTAATCCTCAAGAAACCGATAAACATGCAAATGTTGCGGAATTTTTCTGTGATCTTATTAATCAAGGGCGTCTTATGCGGCAAACTGAACAAGAAAATGATTCATTTGAGCCGGCATTTGATGGCTCAAATCCCATATTAAGAACCATTGAATCCCCACAAACAATAGAAGCCTTGTTAAATGTGATTTTGGAACCAAACGCTCTAGAGAGCGCCATCTTATCAGGAATATCGGTTGTACTTACGCTTATCAAACCCATAACATTCACGTGAGTTAACTTTACGGACTATAAGTTGTGAATTTGTTGTATTTCATATTAATGATTAATATGTTTTTGTTTTTGTCTTTAAACCAGTGATGAACCGAACTCGGATCGTCAGCGTTTGTTACAAAAACGTGAGCGTGAATTTCATCTGGAATTGCAGGAGACCGTTACTACTGTTATAGCCCCACGCCTTAAGGAATTTGTGCATGTTCTAAAAAATCCGCCCGCGGTGTGTTGTTAATTTATCAGAGTGATTATAACTCTTTAATTTGTAAATCGCTTACAGAAACCAAGCTTAGAAACTACTGCGGCGGTACTGGCACCGCCATTCGGCAAGACACGTCTTCAAATATGTCGTGTTTTTACGGCACTATTGGAAACAAAACATGAAACCATACAACAAGCGTAGGTCCTTGCCAGTTCTCTGCGTTTAACAGTTATTTATTGAATGATTTTTATACATTTTGCTTTATTAGGATCTGTGCCACAGATTATTTCGATTTGTTACTCGACTATTTTAAGGAATACTGCTGGAACAATTTTTTGCACAGTGAACTGGAGAAGGCATTGCATTTGGTTTTTTACAATGAGCTTTCCCATAACAATACCATCTCAACCGAGTGCACGGATATATTCCCGGATGATTACATATTTATCAGTATTTTGATGAAAAATGACGAGGATATGAGTGAATCAGAAGTAAAAATAAAAAATAATGCCTTAAACGACATAAGACGGGCATTAGGTGGCAAGGATTTAAAACAGTCAGTACACGATGGAGTTGAAGAAACTTCCGCTCCACAAGAAGAAGTTATCACTGATTCTAAAAAGGAAGATGAGCCAAAGGATGAAAATGCCGCAGAAACTGAAAATGATAATGCGGAACTCCCCGCTGAGGGTGACATAGTAGAGAATACAGAAACTACCACCACAGAATTAACGCAGCCAACGGTTAATGATCTTGAAAAAACCAAAACTCCAAACAACATCCCGCCCACAGAAATGCAAACATATGTAAGTAATTTGTACAAAATCTTTCGCTACGATGCTATATAGATTGGTTTAAATTAATTCTTGTCTTCAGACAGTGCAAAGAGCATAGGTAGCTAGATATTCTATATAAACTGGTTACACAATATTTCGAAAAGTACTTAGCGCCATTGACAATTTCATTCTTTGAATTAATCAATAACCATTTACATTTGAAGTCTACTTGACACATTTACAGAAATACAAAAAAACAAGTAAGAAGTCTGTAGTCGAGTGTACCCGACAACGAGAGCCCCTTTGCCTACATATACAGCCATACACACACATACTCATACATACACACAGTTCTGCACGTACTTAGCCATTGCGCGCACCTTTTAGCCCCCCACGGTCTATAGCGCGGTACTTAATGTTGTATAACTTCCGTGTTTATTGTTAAATTTTAACGAAATTCACAACGTAGATGAAGAATGGTCTACTTAATATGTGTGATAAAAAGAAATTTGATCGGTTAAAAATTGTACCTTATAATCGATTTTTTCAAATTGCGGGGGAGGAAATTCGAAAATTAAAAACAAACTCGTATAGCGTACAAACAACAAATCTACGTTCCAAATTTCGTTGCTCTACCTCTTATTTTGCACGCAGTACTATACGCCCCCGGGGACTATAACGCCACGTTTGATGATGTATAACTTCCGAGATTTTTGATCAATCTTACCCAAATTCACAACATGGATCAATAATGGTCTAATTATGATGTGTACCAAAAATAAATTTGATCGGTTGAAAATTGTGCTTAGTAATCGTTTTTTTTTCGAATTGCGGGGGTCAGGGGAGGAAATTCAAAAATCAAAAACAAACTCGTGTAACCTACGAACATAACGAATGTAGATTTTAAGTTTGGTTGCTCTAGCTCTTATAGTCTCTGAGAAACAGGCGTTCATACAGATGGACAGACGGACAGGGCTAGATCAACTCGACTTGTCGTCCTGATTCAGAATATATATACTTTATGGGGTCTCCGATGATTATTTCTATATGTTACATACTTTTGGATTTTGCACATTTCCAATAGCTCCGCTTTGCTTCATTTTCCCAAAAAGGGAAAGGGGCTAAAAAGTTTAATTACCTCTGTTAATAAGGCATAAAGTTCATTTTCGATTTTTGAATTTTTTCGATAAATCTGCTGAAGAGATAATCAGTAGCACAGTTTCTTACTTATTTAGAAGAAACTTAGAAGACTTTTAGAATAATTATATAGACTTTAGATTGTAAAAAGCGATCGAGTTTGAACAACTTTAAGCAACAACAAATCTAAACAACTGGCACATCTGTGCTAATCAAGAGATTTACATTGTTATTTTTAAACTAAAAACTATAAATAAACCAAAGTTTTTGTGAAAATCAGTCAGCAAATATTACCCCATTTGCTATAGCTGTGAAAACGAAAGCAATGTAATTTGAATCAACAGTCTACCATTACTTAATCCTTATATATATTTCTTATATATTGCAGCTGATTGTCAAATGCCAGCTGGTATCTAAATTGGTGAACTTATGGCGACACAACACACAGACACAGTAAGTAAAATACTGTTTTTACCCACCACGTATAATAAACTGGTTTGCATAATTTGTTTTGTGTAGATCAGCTGAGAAGGGACGACGACTAGGCTACATGGGTCACCTCATCAAAATTCTTAATTATATAACGAACTGTTTATCAGAATCTGAACATATCGCTGCCTTAATTGCCGCTAATTTTGTCGATGAGACCGAACTACAGATTTGGCAATCGCTTATTGATTGTGAGAAAGGAGAGCTTACTTTAGCTGTGTCACAGCAAAATAAGCTTTTGGCAAACTGCAATCCACATGTGGACAATGAATATAATGCTGGAAACTCGAAGGACTTTCTGGGAGAAAACAACACATGGGATATTGGCACTTCGTCTTACAGCAACGTGTGCTACAGTGATCTTGTGTTCACAATGGAGAATGATCAAATTGGCCGGAACCTTGATGATGATGATGATGATGATGATGATGAGCCTGGCGGTAACAGTGGTGATGGCCATGGCTTATTTACGAAGAACTCTATTACGCTTAACAATTTAGCTGCTGATCCTTGGGATATGGATGAACAATTTTCTGACATAATAGGCGTTTGCGAAGACTCAAATGAGGCCAATGATGGTACTGCGAATTGGGGCACGGAGTTCAACAGCGATAACTTTGCTGATTTCGATGCACATTTCAGTACCTTTAGTAGCGATTTGGGTTTGCCACAGATACAGGAACTAACCCAAGGGACATCAAAACTGACTGAAATAACTGAAGGGTCTTCAACGATCAATAGCGATGGGCCGCAACGAACGGTTACCGAGGACGAAGAGTCCGTAATTGAAACAATCAATCAAAAATTAGCAAGCAATTTAACCATTAAAGATGAAGAACAGGCAGAATATGACAACAATGCCAATGTGGAAAAAACAACTGTCGAAAAATTAAGCAATTCAAGCGAAGCTGAAACTGCGGCAACAACAGTTGAGGGTACCACTTATATTGTCAATAGACTACAGTCTGTGTTGCTTGCTGGCGAGGACGACTACGAGGATGACGAAGGCATGTGGACCAAACCTCTGGGCGGCGAAAGTCTGCCTACAGGTGCAACAGAACAACAGTCTACGCCTATTTCAAATGGTCCCAGCAAAGTCACTGAAATGTAAGTAATTTTTTTAATTTTGTTGATTATCACCTACCTTTATAAAGCTGTAGATACATATGAAAAGTAAACTAGTATTTATATTTGCATATGTATATTTATAGTAGCTCTGACTACTATGTTTGGAAGACTGCAATATATTTTTTTACTATTAATAATTGATACAAATGAAATCTTGAATTTATGCGCATTAATTGTATTTTTTGTTTCAGTAACCATGCAAACGACAACAGCAGCAACAACGAGGTTGGTGACGACAGCAACATCACAGTAGAGCAACAGAAGTCTGAAAGTATTGCCTCGCCTTCAATTAATAATGCTGAAATTACAAGAACAACAACATAAATATGCCAGCCAAGGCGTATACAGTTAAACACGCATACAAACATACATATATACATACATATATATATATATATATATATTTATATATTTATATATATATATAGATGCATACACACCCATAAAAGCATATACAAAAATGATAAAAAGCAGTTACTGCATAAAATGTGTTGAAACGTTGTAAAAATAATTGCCTTCGGATTGCTCTTGGGACATTTCTTATACATAATCATGCATGCATATGCGTATAACTAAATTGAATATAGTTATATGCTACAACTCCTATACGTACTATGCATGTATTATATATATATATATATATATATATATATATATATATATATGTGTTACGTACACATAGGTTGTAAAATACAATATTTGAATTATGTATTAGTAGAGCCCAAGACCGCCCAAATCAGAATGGATGAAAAAACTACAAAAAAAATAATTAACGAATAGGAAAGAAAAATCTAAAAAAAAGTTTTATGTTGAGAAGATATTTCATTGGAAAGTATGTTGTTGATTCCTTCTTACTAATTACTACTTACAACTTACAACTTACCACTCGCTCGTCGTATTTGCCAATTTTCCTATTTACTAAATTAAGCTGTAGTTTTTTTTTTTTTTATTATTATTATTGTATACTTATTAGTTTTTTTAACGCGCCTTTAGTTTGAATACTCCAAAAACGCTGAAAATGAGCATTGCATCAAGTACCAACAATAAATTTTTAATTGTTTTTTATCTTGAGCAGAAGTTGTACTAAATACGTTTATTATATATATTCGCAATGTTTCATTCAAAACTTTTGTATTTATTGTATGTATTTTTAAAAAAAAACACCAAATAATCAAACTTATTAAAAAAAAGCCCCACAACACTCACGCTGCAAGCACAAATTGTACGGAGATATATTTTATATGTATATTATGCCCCATACAAATATTTTTCTTTTTATTATTTGCCTTTTTTTTGTACTATTTAAAAGTATTTATTTTAACCAAAAACAAACGAAAATCAATTACGTCCAAAGTACAAAACTGCAAACTACAAACACGAAATAACGAAGCATTTGTCAGGACACGCATAATATGACCAATATATATATAGTCGTATCAAACAAATATTTCCCATAGGTCGGCTAATTATTTTTTTATATATTTTTTGCCAATTGCGTAAAAAAAGATGTTTATATGTAAAGCATAAATTAGAATATCCAAATTAATTTAAAACCTATTTAAATGTTGATTTTGCCTCATTTATTACAAAATTTTCCTTAAAAACATGTTTATATTAACAGTGGAAATGAAAAACTGAAAATGATAAGGAAATATGCCATCTTTTGCTTCCAAATAATATAATTACGTTAAACAAAAAAAGTATAATAAAAGTTAAAATATATATATATATATATAATAAATATATATATAAAAAAAGAAATAAATAAATATATATATAAATAATAAATATGAGTATATACAGTCCAGTCGCGAGAATTTGTACCCCGCTAATTCAAAATTCTCAATAATTCGAAAAAAATCATTTTGATCCCCACGTTGATTCGTAATATTTTTCGTTTCGTAACCTCTTATAATTCGTAATTATAATTTTCTAAATTTATCTAAAATACAAAAGCCCTGTTAATTCGAATTTTTCTTTGTTCAGGTTGAAATCATCCTGCGTAATTCGTAAAAAATGTGATCCCAGTGGCATTACGAATTATCGGGACTCGACTGTATATATATATATACATACATATATGACTTACAAGTAAAATTGATGTTTATTTTACACATTTATATTGATCATCTCTCAATTTATACTTTATCATCATTTTGATTAATTGTTATACTTTATAAAATTTATACAAATGAAGAATGCTCAAAGGTCGATTGTTGAGGTCGCAACATATCAGCTCAACTGCTAGGCTTCGTGTATTTGCTTTTGCAACTGAATAACGGCTATAATATAAACATATGAATAGACAAAACATATTATCCCAATCATTTAAAATATTGCCAATAATTTTCTGCAAATTCTAATAAATCAAATGAGAAGTGCATTGGAATAGGTTTAAATAAATTGAAAATAATAACATACAAATTTATGAAGACTCCAATATATTGCTCACATGCACCATGTCCTTGTTTTACCACAGCAATAATAAGAAAAAAAAAATCGCCTAGGCATGAATGAAAAACCTCAATATGCTGCACAAATTTCATATTGCTTGCCTTTACTTTTTGAAAAAAGAAAAAAAAATTATTTAAAAAAAGAAAAAAGAATATATAAAGAAAACAAAAAAGAAACATAATAATGTTTAAACTATCTCTGATGTAAACTGTGATAAATAAATGAAGTTGCAGGGTATTTGATAAAAAAAAATAAAAACAAAAAATAACAGATTTAAGTTTAAAAAAAAATTGTGAAATGTAACTTAACCAAGAGAACCTATTTGTTGGCATACCTAGAACAAAGGTAATTACGCACGAGCCTTTACATACACTGACAGCTCCCAATCATATAAAAAATGTAATAAAAAGAAACTTTTAATTAAATACAGCACAATCACAAATCAGTTAATTAATAACAAGAAACAGCAATATTTAATGTAATTAAGTCTTAACGAAGGAGTCATGATTATGTACAAAACTATCATTCGAAAAACTAAAAACTCTTTTTTATCAAGGTTGAATAAGTGTTAAAAATATCAGTTAAAAAAATCCCTTAAAGCATCAAAAGAAAAGAGAAGAAAACTTACAAGTGGAAATCACTTGTAAAGGAAAGGTTATTATTTATTATTTTATTAATGTTATATATGTATGCATATAGAAATTCAATTGTCCTAGTGTTGTCTTCCCATAACTAATATTATTATTTTGTTTAATCCAAAAAAAAAACAACTGAATCCTTCCTTTTGTATCTTTGCATATGCCTTATAATTACGAGTGTACCACGAGTATATTAAAAATTCAATGAATATCTGTCGTATTTAATTGTAAAGGGTTAACATAGACGTTGTTGTAAACCACATAAGCAAATGTATTTTTACTTATATACCGTGTGTCTTTTATATATTAAGCAAGCATTAAAACTAAACACCTAAAAATAAAGAGTTCTGAATTCAAACTGATTTACTAAAATCAATATTAATTTCCATATATATATATATATATATATATATATATATATGTGAATACACATACATATATAATAAATATTGAAAAACTGAATTTAATTTAAACAAACAAAAAATAAAAAAAAAAAGAAACAATTTGTAATGTAGACAAAGTCTTGTGCGCAGCTTTAAGCAATTTGTTAAAATAAATAAAATTATAAATCAATAAATAATCCAAATCCTAAGAATAAGTACGAAGAATACCAAACGTCCAAAGTTTTTCATGTGAATCAAGCAAAAAATGTAAAGCAACTGCAGACTTTATTGTCTTAAAAACAGTTTTGAGTTTTTTGTTTTTAATATATATATATATATATTAATTGTTAAGAAGTGGCATGCATATATATATTATAAAATAAAATATATAATACCAAACAGTTATTTTGGATTTCGCATTAAGCATTATGAGTGAAATGAATCTTGAATAAAAATCAAAAAGTAATTTAAAAACCAAAAATCTTAAGATACATTTTGTCTACGTGTGTTCAGCAGTTCAGTATTTCAATTAAGCCAAGTTAAATAGCTCTGACAAAAAACATTAAAATTTACTAAAAGGTTTCCAACTGAAAACCAAATATATATATATATAACGTATATATATATATATAATGTACTAATAAATACAATAGCAAAAATTAGATTATAAAAATTTAAAACAAAATCAAATATTACTTTTATATAATAACAAACAAACGGGAACAACAACGATGAGCTCGCAACTGTAATATACGACACAACTTCATATACGAGTTAATAAAATAAAAAAAAAAAACACAAAAAGAACAGACACAATTTTATGAAAGTTTGTTGTAACTAAACATAACGAATATAATAAATACATATTTTGTTAATGCGAAAATATATAACTATTTAAGCAATTATCAAGTAACCATAATTAGTTAATAGTCAAAGAAACCCAAGTGTGCTTCAAGTAAGAATTTATGTTTGATTTTTACAACGCAATAAAATAATTTCTAACTTATAGTAAATACTTAGTATATATATCCAATAAAATACCCATTCCCTCAAGTGTTTAAAATATATAAACAAACAAACTTAAAAATCAAAACAATATTAGAGAAATGAACATGAAAATGATTAGAGACTTTAAACAAAACCTAAACGTATCGTCATATATCCAAAACTCTACAAATAACAAAATTATAAAAATAATAATAATAATAATTAAACAAAAGAGTACACGCATTATTATATAGATAACAATTGCAATATATAAGTGCTTTACGTGATAAATACATACTCATGCATTACAAAATAAAATTCATATATTCATATATTCATATATTCATACTTATATATATATATATATATATATATATAAATCACCCATATACCTATTATATACAAACCTATCACTAAAATATACTTCAAGGAATATCCCCAAAACTGCTTGCAAAGTTTATTTATTAGTCGAAATGAAATAATTACATAAACTATTTGAAATAACCCCCCAAGGGACACTCTGGAATAGACAATTCCTTGAGGTAGTGCCTTAAACTTGTGTATAGAATATATAAAAATCATGAAAACTATTAATACTAAAATTAAATTGTCTAATTAACTCAATAAAGTTAACCCGGTGCAAACAAAAATATTAAAAAAAAAAAAAAAAAAAAATGAATAAAAAAAGAAAATTGAGGAAAAACGACTATATACTCCGATCTATACTCCTTTATAATTATTTATTATTTAACTAACTGTCGTAGTTATTCTAATATCATGACAAGTTTTATATTTGTGTATTTGATCAACACTTTATTATATGCCACATACATATATACTCATATATATATATATATATTATATAGTCTATAGTATAAAGTGCATATTAAAAGTATACAGCATATATATATATATATATATATATATATATATAAAATATATGCTATATATACATTATAAGTATCGTGTATACAGTACATATAATATATATAGTATTTATCTATTTAGTATATAACTTTGCCACAGTTAAATATCTGCATCTTGTGATTTATAGCTTTGTCGTTTCAGATATTTTATACCCTTCAACTTATTATATTCAATGTAAGTGTTGAACTGCATACAATAAACATATAATGATACTATAGTTTATAGTATATTGTATATACATTTATATATGTTTGTATATATATATATATATATTTATACATATATATATATATATATTACTGGCAACACTTGTTTAACTATTACCGTTAAATGTCAAATAATATGAAATATAATTTGTGCATTATTATGTAGAAATCTGCACTTGAAATTTGTATTACAATTTAAGAATAAAGCGATAAAACGATAAAAATCGATTTAAGTCAATTTATTTTTCAATATATCACAGACGAAGCATTAAGCACAATATAATGCTAAATGTACTTATAATTATTAATTACGTTAATTACGATTTGTAGATTCTGTTGATACACCTGCAGTTGATCCTGACGCTGTTGCTGTTTCTGTGCTTGCTGTCGTTGCAAGTCCTGATCCTCCGCCATGCCTTGTTTCCATATGCCGTTGTAAATCACGTCTTCTTGCAAGTGTTTTGTGGCATAATTGGCATTGGAAGCCTGTGTCCGGTTCGCTGTCAACATTGATATCAGCTTCATTGCCACTGGGTGTGTTTGTTTGCAGATGCAGACGAACATGTTTATTAAGATTACTGGGATCACCGAATGGCCGTAAGCAGAACTTGCACTTTAGCGGCTTGAAGCCAGTGTGGGTACGTATGTGAATTTTAAGTCCATATTTTCGTGAGTATACTTTGCCACAATATATGCATAGATGGCCCTGCTTAGAGGCGCCCATATTACTGACAATTGCCTCAATTTGAGCAGCAGCGTTCATTGGATGCGCTGAAAGCGGCGCAGCCATTGATATGGAAGGCAGGTAGGAGAGTGTGTTTATTGTTGGCGGAGAACTGGGTATAGGCAGTGTTAGCGACTGCATGCTCGACATGGGTCGGAAGGCGGAAAAGCGCGCAGCAGCGGATGGCGGAGGTGGTGAGCGGGTGGGTGAAGTTGATGATGTAGAGGAGGTTCCTAAAGTGGGTGACAACGTGATTGTTGTGACTGTGGAGCGTGCCGCCGATTTTAATGCATAATGCAAACGCATCCAAAGTAAATCCATAACGTTACGTCCACATCCTAATGCCAGATGAATCTTCAGCGGATGCGGTGTCTCAAAGGTCATGTGACACAAATGGCAGGTGTAACGATTGTTACCTTTAATAAAATTAAGCACATGATTTAAACATAAGGACTGCCATTAAATAAGGTCTATTATCTTACCTTGTATGTTCAAAGGTGTCAGAAAAGGTATACTCATAAGCAGCACAAGCTCTTCTGCAAACCAAGCCACAATTTCATCCTCGCGTGCCACATCGCGCACAAGGCGTATGCGTAACTGTCCTGCATGCAACTCGAATAGCGCGTTGAAGCTATAAATATCTTCGGAAAGCTTGATCTGCCTTAGCAATGCCGCAGACATGGCCAACTCTCCATTAGCCAATGTGCAGTGAACATGTGCATCGCTAGGGTTTAGTGTAGACATGCATGTGAGAAGAGCCGATGTTGGTACGCCGTTCGAGCACGTGTCTTTGGGAGTATATTGTGCAGTGTAGACGCCTGGTCGCAATGGAACACGGGATCGCTTAGCTGTTGGCTGACTAGCTGTGGTAGATGTAGCTGTTGATGTTCTTGTTGTACTGCCTGGTAGCAGTTGTTCTATGCGAAATATCATACTAGTGCCACGTTTTTGAGCCTGCGCCGGCGATTCTTCTAACTCCAGGTTATCTAGATGAGCTGTGGTGTGCATTGCTCGCGTTCGAATTTGATTCTGCGTTCCAATTGGAAATCAGGGTCTGCTTTTATACCGCAAGCCAGGAGCAGCTTCCGCCCTTCCTTGTCGCGATTATACTCATATCCTTGCCCGCTCGCTGTTTGAATTTGTTACGGCTTGCAGTGTCAAAACACTGGCGTCAAGTGCAAGAATTCCCAGCCAGCCTGCTCGTCTAACAGCCCGTTCTGACATTGCTACGCACTTTGTGACCGCTTCATTCACTCACTCACAGTTACTCGCTCTTGCACCAGCCAACCGACCGGCCGAGCATCCCTTCTGCCTGCTTCTGGTTCTGGTTCTGGTCCTCGTATAGCATGGTGGTAGCTTGGTTGTTGCTGTTACTGCCTGTACGCGGCGGCAAGTGCAACATCATGTACTCAGCACTAAAGCATTAAGCCAAGCTGAGCGGTCCTGTAGCAAGTGTGCGTATTCCTTTGCCTAATCCTCTCATACCACTCCCATTCAAGGTTGGTCCTTTTTGGCTTTTGGGCTGCGCTAAAGAAAATGTTTTAATTGAAATTAAACGATCGTTTGTTGTCCTTGTCGTTGTTATTGTAATGCCACCATGTACAAATCGCATTCGCTTTCCTCCATGTCGTCCCGTCCCCTGTCTCTATAGTTTCCAGCACTCCCACTTCTTGATAATGCCTTAATATATTGGTGTGTATCGTTTTACTATTTGTGGTTTAGGGTGGGTCGTGATTTTTGTTTCCTTGAGTGGAACGAGGGTAAGAGCGCGCCCAAAAAGGGCAACTTTATTGCGAACTAGAATAAGAAATTTCTAATATGATTCTCTGCCTCTTCTCTTATATATACATAATATAATATATATATTTTTATATATATGTATATGTATACACATAATATATATATACATATATATTCATGCGTATTATATTTAAATCTTTTCTTATTTTTGCGCCCCATATGTATTTGCGCCAACCGCATTTTTGTTGATTTCGGCCTCGCAGTATGCAGGGTAAAATATGCCACGTATCTAATGTTTTCATTATTTCTAGACCTCTAACCCCCTGCTTATATGCTCAGTGCGATCAACAGGACATATCGAAAAACATGTGTTGCCAGTCACACAGTAACAGAGTTGCTTAGTGGCTGGGGTTGCATCCCGTAGTTTTACCTTAAGAATCTAGTGCCGCCTTTGGGTGTGAAGTGCTTACCAATTTACCGGTTAAAGCACAGACCTAAACTCCAATGTATTCAAACTACATGTTAGTGTTTGCTTGTTTATAAAAAGTGGGCCAGGACCTGTTGTCAGCATAGCTACTTTTATTGTAATAAGTTGGGGAGCTATTCACTATTTCTTGCGATAGGCATAGCCATTTGCATTTTCATTGTCCGCAGTTTCGTTGTTATCGCAACCATGACATCCTCCATCAGCTGCAAGTTTATCCAAGGCTTCCTGTATCTCAATAGGTATTGGCGGTGGTGTAGGTAGGTGTTCTCCTCTTGGCTGAAATCCATTTTCGTCGGCAATGTATGTCAACGATATACCCTGACCTTCAGGATTGGTATAGGAAAAGGATCCTTCTACACTAAGGGCCTCACTTCCTTTAATGTTTGCGTTTTTTACATATCCCATTTGATCGGCTTTAATTCCATTGTCAGTCTCATACTCATACTTTATAAGTATAAATTTCAAAAATATCAAAAAATAATGTTCATGCTTTATAACTATTCTATATGCGAATTTACCTTATAGGAGCCGTCAGTATTGATTTTTGAATCAAGCTTGATAATAGAAATTATATCTCCACCAGAGGCTACAGTTCCAGTATTTATATCTATGTTACCCGTATTGCTAGTGGGCACTCCATAGCTATTTTTGGGTGGAGGTGGAGCTGGTGCTGGTTTACTGTTTCCCATCTTTGGTGGAGCTCCATAACTATTTTTGGGTGGACTTGATGAACCTTTCCCATTTTTAGGTACTCCATAACTGTTGCTGGGTAGTGTCGGTGGTAATGCTGATGGCTTAGCCGGTAAATACGTACTCATTGGACGAGCATTTGGATATCCCACTGGTTGTCCAATAGCAATACCCAAAGAAATAGATACTACCAGTATTAGTGTTGTCTTACCCATGTCGTGTTATTACTGATGCTGCGTACAAGCCAGCAGTAGACTTTTATATGAACATAATTTGTATTTGACCACAACCTGTTGCTCCTGGAGGTCAGTCACGTGCATGGCTTTAAATTGAATTTGGAAATGGAAACCGATTCCGAAACCGACGTCAAAATCTGGGCCACTTCGAGTGCAATACCAAGAGCTTTATTGCATGTTTATTATTCTGCCAATATCAATTATAAATTTGTACATTTTAAAATATATGTATACATACTGAATATTAACTATATTATGAGGTACACGTTACTATATATCCCAATTGATAAGTTCAAAAAATTTCGATATGTTCCTAGTGCGAACTAAAAAAAAAAATCTCCTCACCCGTGCAATAAATTGCTTAAAATAACAAAACAGGCCAGGCCACAAGCAAAATCTTTAATTCAAAGGCAATATTCGAAAGGGGCCAAGAGGACAGGCCCAGCAGATTAGGATCAGGCACGGCACAGGCAACACCTGCAAAACCAACCCCATGTCCTATTCTAATGCATTTTGCCTGTCCCAAGGGGGTGTTAAGCCCCTAGCTAACTGGGCAACGATGTCGGCTTTAGTCAATCGTCTATTAACTTTTTGCCAATTCTCGCATCGTCTTCAATTTTGTAGCTCAACTTGTGTATGTTGTGCCTGTTATGCCTGTTGTGCAGGGTGAAGCTGGAGTATGGTTGTCAATGTGTACGTGATGCCGCTAATATTGCAGCATCGGGGTGGTGTAGTCAATGGCATCCCTGCTAGCTAATGGCAATGTTGTTTGCAGCTTGTTCTACTTGTAATGTGCTGGCGCGCAGCTGACGTCTTCCCAAGATCTGCCACAATTTGTGGATTTTTGAACCTGTTTCAGCGTCAGCTGTTGCAAGCGCAAGTTGCCAAGCAACCACCAACCGACCAACCGACCAACCAACCAACCAACCAACCAACCAACCAACCAACCAACCAACCAACCAACCAACTAACCACCACTCCCATTGTTGCTCAAAACCCTGCACCGGCTGACTAAACCAACAATTGTTGGTCTCCGTTTCGGTATCGGTGGTCATTTTGACACGCACCCATTGCGCATATTTTGCGCCCGCATTTGCCAAAGTACAAACCCAAATTTAAACCTAAATATCATTTTCAATAAGCGAATCGCTTAAATTGCGATTTTTGTCATTTTCGGTATTAATCAATTCTGAACAGTACACTGATTAAGATCTTCATAGCGCTTAAATAATCATTAAACCCTCTAAGCAAGCGTTGGCAAGTTCTATATAAAAGTATTAGTTATATAGTATATGTTATTGATCATATACAGCTTATAAGTTCGTATTCTGTTAGGAACTAAAATTAAGAAAAACAAGTAAGAAAGCTGTGCTCGGGTGTACCCGACTACGAGAACCCTTTTAACCCACTTAATGCGATACATAATATTATATAACTTCTGTGTTTTTTATTCAATCAAATAATCGTGCTTTCCATACTGTGGGTCAGGGAAGGAAATAAAAAAAACCAAATATAAACTTATATAGCGTACGAAAATAAAGAATCTAGATTCCAGCTACTATATGATAGTTTCTGAAAACAGGCGTACATACGGGCCGACAGACGGACGGTCGGACAGACGGACATGTCTTGATCGACTCAGCTAGTCGTGCTCATCAAGAATATATATACTTAAATCTCAGATGAATATGTTTGCACATATCCATTAGCTCCCTTTTTTCTTTTTTCAATAGGCAAAGGGGCTAAAAGAAAAAATTATTATCCCCCAAGATATATATAAAATATACCACAGAGCATAGCATTTTAGTGCATACAAATATTGTCTTCTGTCTCATTTGCATCTAGTCAAAATGCAAAGATTCGCTTCCTACGTAAAACTCATCTACTCTCAGACTTGTTCCAGTGACAATAAAACATAACAAGAAAAAATTAAATAGTTATTAAGACACATGATTATAATATTCTCATTCGTTTCGCATTATCAAAATATTTGTTCATCTCAAGACCTTGGCGTATGGTTCAAAGACAAGAAACTTAGCTTGTATTTTTGAAAATATTTGCAAAATTTAATTGCAGTTAATCGTAGTTTAAATTAAGTTCTTTAAAGTTCTAGTTTGTTCTGCAAAGTTCAGAGAAAAAACTAGCTTACGAACTGTTAGCTAACTTTCTTCATATGCTATTGTTGTTGCAGCTGATGTTGATGTTGCGACTGTTTTAGCTGCTTAGAATAAGAGTTGTGCCATGTGCTATGACGTAATCTGGCTCACACAGAGTGTGCTTAGATATTTGTTTTCATTATCTTTTAGACTTATTTCGGTTGCTTGGCTCATCTGTGCCGTTGGCTATACCAATTCTTCTGACTTTAGTCGGAATAAAGAATTGTAGACGAGCAGAGCAAAAAGTTGCGTTGTGTCTGAATATAAATAAAATAAAACCCATAATACTATTGAAATCAGTGCAATGGAATTGGTTCGTATATTAGTGCAATACACTATGCAATATACTCATATTTTTCTGTAAGTATAGTTACCATTTAGTTTGCTGGTGCTTACACTTATGATGGGCGTGGCAAAGATCTCGGCTGCGGCAGAAGATGTTCAAAAGGAACTACATTTTGGGTAAGCCGTTTAGCATAATTGATTTCAAACTGATACAGTTCGATTTTCTTTTTCGTTTTTGAAAAATAAATAGTTTCCAAACCGATAATGGCTATGAACGCTCAGAGGATATAACCTACAATGTCACAGAGAATACCAATAATCAGATATTGGAGAATTCAAAGCAAAATGAATCATCAAAGTCAGTAGAGTATCGTGGGGGCTACAGTTTTATATCCGCTGACGGCTATCAATATCAAGTTTTATACAAAGCAAACAAAAATGGATTTCAACCGTATGTGACGGCTCACAAGGTGCAACCAGATAAGGATAATAAGAAGTCTTAAACTATATATATCTTTATTGTGATCAACTCAACTATATCTCAAGCATATATATCTCAAATATAACTAAGAAACCCGTAGTCAACTAGTTGTTGACTAGCAAACATCCTACACCAAATTATACTTAACATTCGCTTTCATAATTTACGCTCGTATAGTCGTGTGCATACTTAATGACTAGCTCATCCGTATTGCATATATGCCATTAAATGGTTTTATTTAGATTAGTTCATCTATTGTGTGATATATCATTGAGATCTACTCTTAACCTGTTATATTATGTAAAGGCATGGAAAGCATTCCATTTTTTTTGGGAAGCTCGTGTAACTAAAACCTTATGGTTGTTGCCACAGCTAAGTGTAAGCTCTGCTCTGGGAAAGAAACTTTGTATAAAAAAATGCAGAGATAATGAAGATATATATTGTTTTGAAGATCTATTAATTTTGCTATTGGGTTTGTGATGTATATATATTTGTTGGTATTTTTGTACAGTATATTGTTTTTTTTTTAAAACAATTTTTACCTATTTTGTATCTTTATTAGCTTGTTTTAAAGCAAAAACGAAAGTTATTAAAATCTTTAATATTTACTTAAAAAATTAAGCAGCATTGCCATCCATAGATAGAGTATATAAAATTTTATTTTTTTTTTCGTTTATTTATGACATTTTATGGCTCACATTTTGTCACTGTTTAACATATAAGGTCTTATTTCTAAGGTGTGTGGTATTTTGTTTTGTTTTTTTATTTGCTGCTTTCCTTATGCAAATCAACGCAGGTGAAGCAATCGTGTTACCATCATTGAACATTAACATAGCGTTTTGACATACTCTGCACGCTTTTGTAGTTCATTATGGTCCAATCTTTAAGAGCTTTGATCAACTGATCGCACGCCAATAACGTTCAATCTGTTGCGAGCCGTTTAAGAAGACGGTTCGGTCTGTTTATCATCGTAAATATCATTGTTAGAGCCTAAATATTCAAAAAATGTCTTTGGGATCAGTAACTAATTCACAGAGTTGCCTGTGTTTGGTTCTTTTATTATTCTGTATTCAATTTGAAACAAATATTAATGTGTCTGCATCATATGCACCTGGCACAGTTTTGGATATTAATTTAGGGGATTTGATTATCGAACAGTTTTCTTATATACCCACGCGCGGCGGCTACGAGTTCGGGTAAGTTTTGATAAAAGAACATTTGTTTGCACGGTGTAATTTATGTTTGTGTTTATGTCACAGTTACACCTTACCCAATGGCACACACCGGGATGAGCTGGGCGATTTGCTCAACGACCGCTCAGCAGCTGAGGACATACAAAACGCCAATAGCTTAGGTCGCAACTCCCGTCCTCCACATCGCCAGGGGTACAAGAACCGAAAACTGCCTCCTAGAGTACTTACATCGTTGGCTGGGTAGATTATTGGCTTTGTGTTTAATAACTTTATAAATTTATAGAGGTTTATACCAAGTTTACGTTCTATATTAAACATTTTTTTTTGATATTATTGTTGTAACTCGATTCCGAATTTACTTAAATTTACTGTTTTCTTTATTAATAAATATGAGATGAATATCATCACACATGTATAAATTTATATATAGCCGTTATCACCTATACTGACTTTGGCTGAAGCAACGTCTGCTTACAATACAAAAACAAGTTGTCTGTAGTCGAGTGTACCCGACTAGGAGAGCGTTATTGCCTATAGACACAGCCATACACACACATAAGTACACATACACACAGTTTTACACGTACTTTAAGCAATTTCGCGAGCTTTTTAGCCTCTTCGTTCTATAACGCAGTACTTAATGTTTAATACCTTCGGTGTTTTTCATTAAATCTTAACGAAATTCACATCTGTTTAAGTTGCTTAAAAATTGTTTTTTTCGTATTGCGGGGGTCAGGGGAGGAAATTCAAAAATCTATAACTAACTCGTATATTCAAAATCTATAACAATATACGAGTTTGTTATAGATTTTTGAATTTCCTCCCTTACGAGAATAACAAATCTAGATTCCAAATTAGGTGCTCTAGCTCCTATAGTCTCTGAGAAACAGACAGACAGACGAACACACGGACATGGCTAGACGACTCAGCTAGTCGTATTAAACAAGAATATTTTATGGAGTCTCAAATAAATATTACTACCTGTTATATACTTTTCGATTTTGGACATTTCCATTAGCTCACTCTTTGCCATGGTATGTCAGAAACACCATAATACATCGGCACCTCAAGTTGTTGACGGTGTTTGACCAAATAAACAAGCACTCCAGTCGGTATAACGACAGACTGGAGCGACACAGAAATAGGTTAGCTTTGGAGCTAAACAGGACCAGAAACCAACAACGAGCTATGAGGCGACAACCGAGGGACCTAATGAGCCGGACCCCTAGAGGGAGACGTAGCTGAATCTGCTAATCTATAATGCTATTGTTATTTGTTATTAGCCCCTTTGCCTTTTTGTAAAAAAGAAGCAAAGCGGACCTATTGGAAATGTGCACTATGTATAAGTTAACCCACTAGGGTTAGCAGGCGAGCCATTTCTGGCAGAAAAAGAAAACAAGGTTAGTTACCCCGTATATCTTAACTAAAAAATAACAAGGACTGCATAGTCTCTTACAGGGATACCCGCAAATCATTCTAAATATTCCCAATTTATATCAGCTTATTATATATATGTATATACATAAATCTAGTATAGAATTGAAATAAGGCTATTAGTCAGCTAATTCATCACATATATTGTGTCTAAACAAGTAAGAAGTCTGTAGTCGAGTGCACCCGACTACGAGAGCCCCTTTGCCTATATATACAGCTATACACACACATACTCATACGAACACAGAGTTCTTCACGTAGTTACTTAGCTATTGCGTGCACCTCTTAGTCCCCCACGCTCCATAGCGCGGTACTTAATGTTGTATAACTCCCGTGTTTATTGTTAAATTTTAACGAGATTCACAACGGAGATGAAGAATGGTCTACTTAATATGTGTGCAAAAAATAAATTTGATCGGTTAAAAATTGTACCTCATAATCGATTTCTTCGAATTGCGGGGGTCAGGAGAGGAAATACAAAAATCAAAAACAAACTCGTATAACCTACGAACAAAATGAATCTAGATTTCAAGTTTGGTTGCTCTAGCTCTTATAGTCTCTGAGAAACAGACAGACGGACAGGGCTAGATCAACTCGTCTTGACGTCCTGATTCAGAATATATATACTTTATGGAGTCTCCGATGATTATTTCTATGTGTTACATACTTTTGGATTTTGCACATTTCCAATAGTCTGCTTTGCTTCTTTTTTACAAAATGGCAAAGGGGCTAAAAACAAATATGACAATTGGAATTCATCTGACTAAAAGTATGCAACAATAATAGAATAATACTTAAGCTTGAGTACAATTTTATAAAGCTAAATTTAGCGCTATTGCTATTTAGTATATATTTTATATACTCCAAATAGCAATGGACTGTAAGAAAGATTACAGTATCAATTTATCTCAATTGTTTAATATTGTATTTAGTTCCTAGGATTGCTGGCATAGCAATTAAAGGATTGGTTTTGTAAATATTGTACATAATTCAGGTGTTAAGGTGCTATAATGCATGCACGGTTTCTCCTAATAAAATAATTAAAAAAAAAGTATTTATCTTTCAGACGATATATAAAACTACCCGCAATATATAAAATTATAATTAATATAATTTTACATATATTGCATTAAAGGATTTATAAATTAATTTATTCTTTACAATAATATTATTATTGTTGCTAAATCAAAGAATGTTACAAGAAAAGCAATATGTATTTCCTTGTATATCGCGCACAGAACAAGGTTTCGTAAAGTTTGTCGGTTTATTTAAGTCTGTGTATAACACACAGCCATCTTTCAGATACTTCATAACGATGTTACCCGTTAAAAGACAGGGCGCAAGCAATGCGGCTGCTTATTGTTATTAAGAATATGCTGTTTCTGTATATTTTTTATATATCCTCACAGTTGATTTCATAGTCTTTTCAAATACATTAACTTGGAAGTATAAAAAAAATGTATACTGCATTTACACAGTGAAGAATTGCATGTAATATCAAGAAACTTAAAAAAAAATATTTTCATTTTACTATATCAGTCTATAAAATCGACCAATTGACAGCAAAATACAGCTTTATCCACACGAATGTTGATGAACATCAGAAACATGCACATCTTACACTGCACTCTTTAGCTTTTAATCTGCCTGTTTTATACGTTTGTAAAGATGAAAATGTACAGAGCATTGGCTAACAGAAAAATAAACTAAAAGTAAAAAATAAAAACGAAAACGAAAACGCAAACGAAAAACGAAAAACGAAAAACGAAAACATAAAGCGAAAACCGAAATCCATAAAACCGGTACTTCGATGTGGCTATGTCTGGCATAGATTTGGCTGTGATTAAGTCAGTGACCAAACCGGCAGTGGCCATTGATAGACTAGCACTCCGATCGAAAGCCAAAAACAGCCGCTGACCTTGAATATGCGAGTGTGAAAATAAATTTCAAGATGCTTTTTTGGTTTGTTTATATTTGTACGCATATATACGTTTTAACTTTAAAATATTTTCTTTTAAGCACATCAAAGAAAAATCAGATTTTGTTTTACATTCATATTTTTTTTCTTTAAAAACATATCAATATTTTTATATTAGATTAGGATGTTGCATTTGAATGTTGTTGATGTAATAAATACATCACTAAGGCACTACTTGTACATGTGTAAATAGAAGATACAGCGAATATCGTTGAATTACAGATTTAATATTTTAATAATACACAAACTGAATAAAATATCCCTTGATAACTGAATTTAAGTTTAGGAAGCCTGTTAAATATATTTTCTTTTAATTCTTCAATGAATATGGCTTATAGCTTAATTGCTGCTAATGTAATTTTAATATACATTGGTAGAGCCATACATTTAAGCAATGATTGAAAACCTTTTATTAACTTAGTTAATTTGAGTAAAAGAAATTTTTTTTAATATATGCAACTTCTATCATTTATATAATTTTCCTTAAAAGATTGATGCTTTATTTGCAACATTACCAATAACATAATAGGGTCTAAACGCTTATTTAGTGTCTGTGGCCAAAGTTTAAAATAAATTGAAAATGAGTAAGAAAATAAACCACAACAAGCAAGTACAAAACACGTTAATATATATGCAAACTGTTGCCATGTGCAAGTGGTACGAGTAGCAGCGACTTCGCTGTTTTAAAAAACATCAATCGAAGGCTTTAAAGGCCGTTGCATATGTCAAAAGTCAAGCAAGCCAGTGATATACTGAATAGTAGTTGGCCTGTCGTTGCATGTGTTGGGTAGACTATAGAGGTAGAATTTCGGATTTAAGGTGAACTTATTGCCCCATACGATTGCTTGCCCACTAGCTTGCTATAAGTTCTTAAGCGAGAGCTTTAGCTAAAAGTTGATGGGTCACCAGATTTGCTATTTTGGCAATCACAAAAGAGTCTCGTAAAAACTGATTGAGCATCAAGAATCTTACATAAGCTTAAAATCCACTACTCAGTTACTGTTGTGTTTTTATCTATTGTAAAAAAAAGTCAAGATATTTACGCATCTATTAAATTGACATTTGAAGAAAATTAAATCTTAAACTCGCGCCTTGCATACACTAATGCATCATAAATTAGCACAATAAAGTGTTAAATGAAAAGATTTTTTTTTGTTTTTTCTAATTATATATACCAAAGCTTGATTACATACACAATTTAGTTTAAGATTAAATGATAATACAATTTTTTAATATTACATAATAATAGCATACACATATTTACAATACTCATATATATATATATATATATTATAATTTATTATCTGCATACATAATATATATATATAACAAAATAATTATAGTCTTAACACTTAACACAATAGTTCGCACTATGTTGGAATTGAATTGGGCGGACACCAGAGGGCTGATTTTAAGGTCATTTTGTAATATGTGATAGATGGTTATTGTAGGTACACATAGGCAACAAATTGCATCAAAGTGCAACAAACTGCATCATATAGCTATAATGCCAGAATGCACATTGCTGATGTTGCTGGAAATATTCGCGTTAAATGTTACTTGTCGCAGCGACTTTAAGGCTGCTGCTTTTGCTGCACTTGGTGGTAAATTAAATACATTACCGGACGACCATCTTCTTCCACAGTTGTGCAAATTTATGACGTTTGCAAAATCTGCGAATGCAGTATAAATTGAACGTAACCGCTGTATTTCTATCATTGGACGTTAGGGAGTCTGTCCAAACGCAAGTGAATACTACAAGAGAACACTCGACAGGATGAAATTGGTAAAGCTATGTCAAGTTGTGAAACATTATCATATATATATATATATATATAATATGTGGATGGTATATATAATTGTGTATTGAATTCTTGAATACAGGTGCTAGTCCTTGGATTGCTGCTGCTGGCTGCCGTCAGTTGTCTTGCACGTCCCCAGAATGATGTTGAAACGCTGGAGTATGAATCGGATAACATTGGCATTGGCGGTTATAAGTTCAGTTACAAGTTAAGTGATGGCACAACACGCACCGAGGAAGGAGTTATCAACAATGCTGGCACCGAAAATGAATCACTTTCAGTGCGCGGCTCTGTCAGCTGGGTGGCTCCTGATGGACAGACCTACACCATTAATTTTGTAGCTGACGAGAATGGCTTCCAGCCCGAGGGGGCGCACTTACCGAAGTAGTGGATGTAGCTGGAATACTCATGTGAATATTCTTACTAACTAATTTAGCCTGTAAGGATTGAGAGTTAAAGTGCTGTGCATCAGTCAGTCAGTCAGTCAGTCAGTCAGTCAAGTTAGTGTCGTGCATTATTATTGTTACTCGTATTAAAACTTAATTATGTTGAGTAATTCTTGTGTTTTGAGTTCTTGTGTTTATTTTCTTTCTTAAATGCTTCTTATTAATTAGAAAACAAATAACTTTGATAAGAAGTTCTAGGAGCAATTAATACTTAATTAATTCTGTTCCGCATGTGGCAGATGAGCACCCTGAGGCTGGAAACCGTTCTCATCTGCAATGAAGTTTACCGTGTAGGTGACACCATCATTTCCAACATATGAATATGTTCCATGTACAGAAAGTGCCTCATCGTCAGTGCCAATATTTTTCAGGGTTGCATCTTCACTCCTCTTGATGCCATCGCTTGTCTCCAGTACCAGTTTATAGCCATTGGGTAACACATCCGCTGATTGTTCCACAATCTGTGCATCCTTACTATCAGTGGGAGCTGCTGTGCACAGTGCTATGCACAAGCCGACGAATACCAGAACAAAGTTCATATTGTTGAATTGATGTGCAGATGTGGATATTGAAGATGCTCTAATGATTGATGCCTTTTATATGCTCAGCTCTTACTTTATGGTGATGAACACAAAACCTACCACAATTAACACTTATTATTCATATATAATATATTTATATATATATATATATATATATATATATATATAGATTTTAAACTAAAATGTGTTAATTGTGCGTCCCTGGAAATTGTATTTAATGTACATTTAACCAGAAAAGTAAATACGAAATTAAAAATTCATTATTATTATTTGTATATAACAGCAGCTTCATTACTCGTATTATTCTTCATAGCATATAAATCCAGTATTCAATATCTTAATAATAAATTTATAAAATATTAAATGCTTGTTAATTAATTTCTATAATAATACTTAACCTATGACAATTGCCATAAATAACAACAAACTTCTTTAGCCACTTTGACCTCTTAAGAGTTCTTCGCTTAACTTCTACTTGCAGCATATAAATAAAATCTGTTTTAATTTTAAATTTGATAAACAATCTCAATATTTTCTATTAGAATAATTGTAACGCTTACTTAAGTGGGCAAGGGCTTAGAAAAGACCGAAAGGTGTTCAATCAAGTCAACTTTTAATAAATTCAAGGAATCGAAAAGAATCTAACTCCATTTAGCTATGTAGCTAATATTAAAACATAAAAGGGGTTGCCAAATGTATACATTATGCTGATTTATTGTGATATGTAAATATAACACTATATTTTATACTATATATTTATATTTGCTATTATATATTTGTATATTTTATTCAAGAAAAAAATAAAAAGAGCATCAACTTTTATTAATATATGTACGAAAATTGTACAAGATTAAGCCTAAGTAGCCCAACAAATAACTAAATTCAGAGTCAAATATATTATCATTATTCGCTACAGTTTTTAGCTTGCATATTTAGGTGATCAAGTTAAACCTTAAACTAGTTTGCCGGAATTTGTTGTTATGCAAAACAGATTGCTAAGCATCCACTATAAATATGAAGACGATCGAGTCTTAAAGTATAGTCACTTTTAAAGTCTCCAGCGCTTTACACAAAATCACCATGAAACTGTTTATCGTTTTCTGTGCCCTTTTCACCATAACATTGGCAGCACCTGTAGACGATAATGTTTTAATCCTGAGAAACGAACATGATGTCCAACCAGAATCATTCCGTTATGAGTAAGTGCGAACACTTTAAATGTAAAAGATTCGTTAATTCAATCAATTTTTGTTTTTTAGCTGGGAGACTTCAGATGGACAAGCTGCTAATGCAGATGGTCATCTTGTTAACGTTGGTACAGATGCAGAGAGTTTAGTCGTTAAGGGTTCATATAGGTATATTGGCGATGATGGTCAAACATACGAAGTTTCGTATGTTGCCGATGAGAACGGATTCCAGCCTCAGGGTGCTCATTTGCCTGTTGCATAAATAAGTTAATAAAATATTTGCGTTTTAAAATATTTCTTGTTTTATTAAAATTTGATATTTTGTATATTACGAACAACATTTATGTTTTTATCTTAAAAAGCTCTTAACATAAACACAAGTTACTAAGCATTCGTATTATTGTTTACCTGTTTAATTTTGAACAGTAAAAAAAAGTTTAATCGAGAAATGAAGTTATTTTTAAATACTTTGCTAAAAAGTTTTCTAGTATATACCATAAAATAATGGCAAAATATAAGTTTTTTTCTTAATATAATTTATTAAGGTATACAGAAATTTTAGTTATTCTTTTAGGACCTTTTTGTCCTATTTCTGTTTCAATGAACGCTGCGGCTGAACTATTTATTAAGCTCAATCAAAATCGAAATAATAATGATGATAATAACAATTTAAGAAACTTAAATTATTCTCAATCTTGGTATACGGCTTATAAGGATGTGTTGAAGCGTCGTCCTGGGTGGGTTGTTGTCAGTCTGTTGGCCAACCTATTGGTGTAGTTAAGGATGCGGCTATTGTAAAGCCTTAGTAAAAATTTATTTGCTGGAACACTGTGGCAAGGTTCAGGTCGTTGTGCAATTTGTTGTCCTTTACATACCACTCGCATCCAGTGCTAAGCCTGAGCACTTCAATGTGCTTAATTTGGCTATCGCACGCAGGCCCCATATTTAACAGCCATATAGCCAAATTGGGGTAATTATTTCTCAGATTATTGGTTAGATTATCAACTTGTGGCTAAGGGACAACTGACTTTTTACTCTTTAAATGATGCTGCATGGTATTGTATGCCATCTGCTTCGTATCTTTCACTTCGCCTATAGCTAGCATCATATTTATTGTCTGGATACCTAGATCAATGTTGGGCTGAGGCATATCACAAGTAAATAGAGTTTAGAGTAAGGGTCCCAATATACTTCTTTGAGGTACCCCCGATTTTTTATCATATATTGCAGATATTGCCGTGTGGACACGTACCACAAATTTCCTGTTAACACAATTGTATTACCTGTTCCTTAGACGAACATCGATAGGTCTAAGTAGATATACAAAATATATACATAAAAATTAAAATTCTGAATTGTGTTAGTAATTTCTAAAAGGAAAGATTCAAGTATATATTATTAGATGAGATACATTTGCCTGATATATTTTCTCGGATTTCTTACCCTTGGTTGCTTATCAAAGAATTTCTTTATTGCAAAAGTTTTCATTAATAATGAAAATTCTACAGGATGATTGCAATATAATAGAATATTGTTGCATTGGAACAACTATTTGATCTAATATTATAATGCATTAAAGCATTTCTGACAGATAACAAAACAACCTCTTACTTTCTTCAGTTTGACATTTAACTAGTTGTAGAAAACATTTCTTTATTCAAATGCAATGGACAAATTTACCAAATATTGAAAATGTTGCACGTTTTAAAGTTGGAGGCTTTTGAACCAAAATGGAATACGATATGTAAAATTTGGTTGCAAGAGTCTAGCAAATACTGAATATATACCAAAATTAATGAAAATATTTAGTCTCGTTTTCTGAATGATCAGATAGTGTGTGGGTACTAAGGATACTATAGCTACTGTTATTTGTTCTTATTCGAATAAGTCGCAGCTATCAATTATTCAGAAAAAAAATTTAGAACGTGATAGATGATCTCTATGAAGGATAAATTTCTTTCTGTTTTCGATCAAATATTGCTATATAAAAAACTTGCAACAAATCTTTGAAAAACGAAAGTAATTAAAGCTGCAATTAGTTAGATCATAGTAAGAACCTGGACTTGAACTTTGCTTTCTTGCCGTTTATTTAACAATCAACTTAAAAAAAAAAGAACAGCTCTTGGATTGATTTAGAAGTGTAAAAAGTTAGTTGTTGATGGGTACATTGGGCAAATGAGCGCCCTCTGGTTGGAAACCGTTTTCATCAGCAACATAGTTTACAGTGTAGACCTGACCGTCATCAGCAGTGAAGGAATAAGAGCCACGCACAGCGATTGCCTCGTTCTCAGCGCCTGGGTTGGTGAGGTTACCCTCCTCTTCGTGCTTTTGGCCATCGCTGGTTTCCCATCTGTAAACGAATGAATGATTTAGATAGTTATGCCAAGTTCTAAATGGAATGTTTTGAGTCTTGGACAGTTCAGCTATATGGCTTACCCGAACTTGTAACCATTAGCGGTGACATCGGACTCCTGACGTAGGATATGGGCGTTATGACTATCGTCAACTGGTGCAGCAAGGACTCCAGCGAATAAGGCGACGAATAGAATTGCAATTGTAAACTTCATATTTGCGTGTTTATTTCCGATTTAACTGCGAACTGTAAGCTGTTGCTGCAGGTTGCTTTATTTGTGATGTCTGCTCAGCTGTCCAGGTGCTTTTTATAGCCAAATCTGACATTGTCCACCAACTAAATGAAGAAAAGTTTTGCTTAAAATAAAAATGACTAATCACACGTCGATCGTATAGGTTAACAAATTGATTTGAAAAACGTACCACCAGGTCGCACAACAAGGCAAAAGCCAAAAAAAAAAAATAAAAAAAAAATTAATCGGTATTACCAAAAACTTCTAAGGCAAACAAAACCAAGCTGTCTATAGGAAATATCTCATCTTTATAATGATTGTCTTAATCACAGCGCTAAGACGACGACGACGACTACCAATTTGCATTTTTCATGAATCAATCAAATTATTTTATTTTATTTGGATAGAAACACACAACATTTCATATTCCCTTGTGTCGTATTCATATTCAAAGCTAGTTTGTCCTACACCAATAGGCCATCACACCAAACTCAGTAAAAAAAACGCACCCAAAATTATAATCAATTTTTTAAGCTATCTATACATCTACTTATTTATCTATCTATCTATTTATCTATCTATCTATAAATCTATCTATTTATCTTTCCGGTAGTTGATTTTACTTCTATACAAAACAGTTAAGAAAGATATAAAAAATTAAATATATAAACAAACAATATAAGATAAAGTTATTTTTTCTATTACAAGTCTAGACAACTAATCCGAACATGAGATACCCATTTACCATTTAACAGTCATGTCTTTATATCCCATTCACAGCAGATTTATTAAAAGATAGACACAAGCATAATGATGAATTACATATAGTGATATGTCCGTAAACCATGTCTGCACTTTTGCTCATATTCAATATGCATTTACAAATCCCTACACATACAATAAGACTAAAAGTGATCATAAGCAATACGATTTGGTGATCCCGCCAAGAGAAGGGTTAATCAAATTTGAAATACTTTATTTACATAGGTAAAGTATGGGTTTTCCTTTGTGTGGTACTTGATAAGCGTAGGGTATAAAAAATCTATGTATCAAACTTTGTGTTTCTTTCTCATTCAAATCTCTAAGATCAATATTTTCATACAATCGGATCGGATGCAATCATTGGCGAAACGAAGCAAATTAAGAATAAATCTTAAGTAAAATTAATATGTTCTGTTCCTTAGGCTCGTTTGATCATAATAATATGCAAATTGTTAAAATCATAATAATTAAATCAATGCATACTGAATATCTAAAAATGATCTTAAATGCATAAAGATATGGCATAGATAAGAATATGTAAATACCCTTTAAGGTAAAGTCTTTTGTTCTGGTAACTTCTAATAGTTAATATGTTTTTAATTGGAGTGCAGATGTCTTAGGTTTAAATTGCATGCTAATTGTTTGTACAACTAACTTTTTCATCGATTAACGCAAAAAATTATGATGCAAAAAAAAAACTGGCTATATTTATTGGTCAGTGAATGCTAATATGACAGCTTGATTCTAAAGTCTAGGTATAACTTAAACATAGTTAACATATTGTGTTTGAGCGCTTCATAAATTGATGTTTATTGTACGGCACGGGGAATATGAGCACCTTCTGGTTGGAAGCCGTTTTCGTCGGCTACGTAGTTGATAGTATATGTTTGTCCATCATCACCCAAATATGTGTAGTAGCCACGAACAGCAATTGCCTCATGATCAGTGCCCACGTACTTTAGCTGACCCTCCTCCTGATGTGATTTGCCGTCGCTTGTTTCTACACTGTAATGCAAAACAGAGAAAGAGTTAAAACCTGTTTACTGCTTTTTGACCTTGACACAGTCTGCAAGCTGTAAACTTTACTCACGCGAACTTATAGCTCTCAGGCTGCACATCGGAATCGAAACGCAGCACCTGCGCCTCTTGCTGTGCGGCTGGTGGTGCCCCATTAACATTCACAGCCACGCAGGCAATGATCACAAAAATTGCAACGGCAACAAAGTTCTTCATCTTTTTATAGGAATTGTTGTTCAACTTTAGCTGGACTTGTGTTGTGTTCAAGGAACTTATTATCAATGCATGCAAAATGTTTACGCAGTGATCAATTTATAGTACGCAACAGAGCACGGTTTCCTGTAAAGACTACAAGATTGCCAAAAAAAGAGCAATACTTGTACATATTACAATAATGGTATTTACTCGAACTCCTAAACTCGTTTTCTTGTTTTTAATTTATAATTTTTTAATTTTTGTTGTTCTGTTGTTGTAGTTGTTGTTGTTGTCGTTGTTCATTGCTTGGTTGGTTGGTTGGTTGGTTGGATGGTTGGTTTCCTGTGGCCAACCTTTGTTACTTAACTAGCTGATTGCTGTTGCTTAGTAGTAGTAGTATATATATATATATGTATAATATGTATATGTCAGATAGCAAATGGTTTTGATTGATTGCCAGACCTCACCCAAGAAACACTCGCTAGTCAATTGTTTGTTGAAGACAAAAAACACCACAGACTATGGTAGTCATGAGTTGCAATAACGGCTTAGATATGTTCAAGAGATTGCCTTTACTTTAATTGGGTCACTTAAATTGGGTTCAAGTGTAAGTGAAATGCCCAATTGCTTAATAGTCAATATAAGAACAACTATAAACAGCATGAAATAAAACGTTTAATTCCATTAGCTTGTAGTCAGAAACCTTTCTCCGTTCTTATCATTTCAAACCTATGCCATATATATATAGATTGTTAAAATAGCTAACTTTGTTTGTTATTTCAGATTACTATAGCACTTCTTTCCTTTAAAAAATTTTAGTTTCTTAGAAACTTAATAGTGATGCGTCAAGAGTGACGTTGATCGCGTTATTGTTATTTAAATTTTAAAACTATTTTCAAAAATAAATTATCATATATAACAGCTTTCATATATATGTATATATATATATAATATGTAAAGGTTATACATAAAGGCTTATGGTATATGAATATAAACAGGTAAATATTAGCCCTGTGCCCAACAACTGGCTGTGCGCTAACAGAACCAGCTAAACTTGACCTGTTCAATAAATACGATTATAAGACGGCAATGAAAGTGAGAACTTCACACCAAGAACAACGACAGCAGCAACAGTAACAAAACCAGCAAAGACAAATAAACGTTTTATTTATAAGAGTTTGTCAGCAAAATACTCTCTAAATCTACATTTAAATTGTGTTAACAGAAATAATATTCATAATATGCACAATCAACACAATTACCATTCATTAGATTATTAAATGTACAGGGTATATTTAGATGAGGCAGCGTTTTATTAAGGGCCAAATTAGTACAAGCTTAGATAGCTAAGTTTATTATTTAGGAACTACTAAAGTGTCTTCATTCTTTTGATTTATCAATCGGACCAGCAAAACAATCAAATAAAGCCGAGGGATAAGTTAAGAAATATTGAAACTTGGGACTAGATTTTGGGACTTGCTTGCCTTCTTCATATGGGTAAATACAAGTACAAGTACTGATGCTGCTGTTTATTGCTAAGAGCCATTAAATGATTAATGAACAGGGGAACCCAATAAACAGCCAGCTGCCAAATGCACAACAATACATTACGCATACGCCCCATTAAACGCAACCATGCGGCAGTTCAGTTCAACTCGGCTTACTGTGTTATTATGTACATTTTTCTTCTTAGCCCCTTTGCCTTTAGAAAAAAGAAAAAGGGAACTAATGGAAATGTGCAAACAAATGTAACAGGCAGAAATAATCATCTGAGACCCCATAAAGTATATATATTCTTGATCAAGACGACTAGACGAGTCGATCTAGGCATGTCTATCTGACTGTCAATCCGTCTGTTGTCTGTCTGTCTATTCATTCGTATAAACGCCTCTTTCTTAGAGACTATAGGAGCTGGAACAACTAAATTTAGTATCTAGATTTTTTTATTTTCGTAAGCTATACGAGTTTACGTTTGATTCTTGAAATTTTTTCCCCTTACCCCCACAGTTGGAAAAACACGATTATTAAGCACAACCGATCGAATTAAATATAATTAATAATACATTATTCCTGACCTGCGTTGTGAATTTCATTAAGATTGAATAAAAAACACGAAAGTTAAATAATATTAAGAAGTGCCTTATGGTGCGTGTGGGGGGGGGGGGGTGTGTGAATGTGCGTATTTTTCTGTGTAGGTGACTGTATGTAGGCAAAGAGATTCTCGTAGTCGGGTACAGCTGGCCACAGCTTTCTTACTTGTTTTTTGTATTTTTATGTTATTGACTAAGGTCATCAGCATACAAACAAAAACTCAGACATACATAGATACATAAGCACAGACACAGATACAGAGACAGAGGTAAGATATAACTTCAATCTCGTGTCGCATCTTCACTTAACAAGTTGTACCAGCTTCCACTCTTGTTCCCTGCATCTCTTCTGCTTCCAAGATCCCCAGTGCCAAGCAATCAATGCAACACCAACGAGCTTAAGTAGCATCTACATTCGGGCTTATTGAAGGTTAAATCAAAATTGTGTCACCATCAGCCTAAGAATGCCCTAAATTGGCTTGCGATGCATTATAAAAGTATACTAAATTATATATAGGTTTCTATATAGATTTATATAGATTATATATATATATATATATATATATATATATTATATTTCCTTTGCAAGTGGAAAAATTGTTAATTACTTTTAATTGTTTACTCCTTTATATAATTTACTCTGTAATGAAACTCAGCCATTGACCTATTAGCATAGATATGCCGTTACACGTGAATGCGTAAATTTTTGAAAGCCCATTTCATTATCATCAATTTCATCATGATGTTCATAATTTCTTACCCATTACTTGTATCATCATTGTAATTCGTTTTATGATAAAGAGGAGTCTTTTGGCGGCCAATTGAGATGGAACGCCTAATGGTTTTTTTGCTTGTTCAATTAAAAGCTTAAGGCAAACCTCAAAATACATGAATATATATTTAAATACCCAGAGACACAAGCATACATACACACACAAACACACACATAGCTTATAAACCTACACAACACAAACTACTTAGCTATTTAGGCAGACGCACTCGCTCCCGGGCCAAAGTGAACAATTATATAATTTGTGTGCATTAAAGGTGTTTGTTGTGGCTACCTTAAGTTTCAGAGCGTATGTACTTGTGTTTGTGTGTGTGCGTGTGCGTGTGCGTGTGCGTGTGCGTGTGCATGTGTATGAGAGCACTTGAATGGTCTAGTCAACTATAAATAGCTGCAAGCCCATAAGCATGCATAACATTAATCGTTAGCGCATAATTGTGACAACTACTGGTCCAAGTTAAGACTACCCAAAAGGATAATTTTTTTTTAAGCTATCGTAAGCCAAAGCGATTAGTACAATTAGTTTTTTTTTTGTGATATAAAAAACTCAAATACAAATCAATTAAAAATGTTTTTTGCCAATATTACTTTGTTCGCCGTGTGCACTTTTGTACTTGTATCCTTGATAAATACAGCACCTGCTCCATTGGATGATTCCAGTCAAGCAACAATTTTACGCTATGACAATGATAACATTGGTACTGATGGCTACAATTTTGGGTAAATATATTTGATGGCAGTCAAAGGACTTTATCAAAAGTACACATTAAATATACATTAATATATATATATTTATTTTCATTTGGTATTCAGTTACGAAACAAGCGATGGCGTTACTCGCCAGGAGCAGGCTGAACTGAAGAACGCAGGCACTGAACAGGAGGCACTCAGTGTACGCGGATCTGTTAGTTGGGTAGCTCCCGATGGCCAGACATATACGTTACATTACATTGCCGACGAGAACGGATTCCAGCCACAGGGTGACCATTTACCACATAACTAAAACAACAAAATTTGCAATTTATAGCTAAAATATAAGAAAAAACAAATCAGTATTCCCTTATAAAATAAAATGTTGTTATCGATGTGCTCAAATTCAATGCATTGAAAGCGGTTTTACAGGTAATTCAATTGACAGAGGCTTGTGGAATCTGTCATGTGAAATGAGGAATAATTATTGCTGTTATGTCACCCATCAGATAAGTTCTCAATACTTATAGAATATATAGAAAGTATTCTGTTTGTTAGCTATATTCTCGTAGTTACGTTGTGGATTATTGTTTATCAATCGTAATACATATAATTACAATATAGTGATGTTTATTATATTTTATTGTTTTCTTTTCTTTTTTGATTTAGCTTTAGTGTTTACTTTGATTTTGAAGACTTGTACGAGCATTTGGCAGTCATATAATAATTAATATATAATTAAAATTTTATATTATTGAGTTAATTCATTATTGCTTTTGCTTTATTTAGCTTTTTTTTATAAATTAGGATATTGCTGTTGTATTGTCTAGAACTTTGAGCATGGGTTACCTATAAAAGCCACTTCACGTACTGGGTTCCAGACAGTAAAGTGCAGTGAACCGTATTAGAAACATGCGCTGCTATTCCATATTTCTAGTTGTCATCCTGTCACTCAGTGTGACACAAGCACTACCTGCTCCAGACGATACAAAGGCAGAGACAGTGCGCTTGGAGAGTGAAAACAATGGAGTGGATAAATACTCCTTCACGTAAAAAATAAAAAATATGTTTTTCTTACTGTACTCTAACTTTCTTATGATACTGTTACCATAGATATGAAACAAGCAATGGCATCACACGCACAGAAGAGGGTGTTCTTAAGCTAGGAGAAGGTGACGCAGATGGTGTAATCACAGTTCATGGCTCTAGTAGTTGGACGGCACCTGATGGCAAGAAATACGAGATAAGCTTCACTGCCGACGAGACGGGATATCATCCTACATTTAAGCTAGGCACTTAGAAATCTTTGGTAGCGAACATAATAATCAATATGAATCTTCCAAAAAAAAAAACCAAAAAAATAAGAAAAAATTGAAAACAATGATACATAAGATACTAATTAATTTTTGTTGCAAACATTTACAAACTTCTTTAAAATTAAATTAAATATGTATTTGCTAATGAATTAGCGTGTGTAAAATATATTCTATTCTATTTTTGCCTTTAACGCCTTCTTTAGAAAAATAAACCAAGTAAAAAAGTTGTAGTTGACTACATACAGTCACATACACATAAATATACACAGTTCTATAAGCTGTTGAGGACGCTTCTTTGGTTCCCCCACGCTCCATAATGCAATACTTAATATTGAATATCTTTCGTTATTTGTATTCAACGTAAACGGAATTAACAACGTGCATCAAGAATAATGTGTAACAAAAGCATTAGATCGGTGGAAAATTCGTGTTTTTTTTTACTTCGGTTCGTATAGCGAACGGAAATAAGGAAACTACATTCCAAATTTCCAAATTTGTCTTATAGTCTCTGAGAAACAAGCGATGATACAGACGGACAGACGAAAAGACGGACAGATGAAGAGGCAGATAGATGGAGATAACTAGATGGACACTTCTAGTCGTCCTGATCAAGAATGTATATACTTTATGGAGTCTCAGATGACTAATTGTATGTTTTACATACATTTCGATTTCATTTCATTTCCTTTTTGATAAGGCAAAGGGGCTAAAAACGAAATGAAAAGTATGACGTAATACCATAGCCAAGTGGCAAACTGGATGCTAACCCGTTTTATTTTTTCCGTGGTCTTCTTTTCTTTTGTTGTATACAACAGATTGTGGTGACCGGCGGACGACCTTCGCGGTTCGTTTTGTATCATCAACGAAATTTGCAAAATTTTGTATATGAATAAACGTGTTTTGGGAATTTTGTTTTCTTTGTAATTAATAGGTTCATAATGAAAGCTGTACATCTACACATATATCGAGCAATTAGCAAGCAGCGAATTTGTTTTACAGCGGAGACTAACAGCAATCAAGTTGAAAGTTGCCTTTGAAGGTTAAGGTTTTTTACATGCTATTCCATAAGTGACAGAATATAGCTTTATATATAGATTTACTTTTGACTGGAGAATCGCAAAACGTGATCGATATCTAAAAATATATTCAATAAATACAAGTTAACTAAATGCTGCCATAGAAGTTCATGATTGACGTAAATGTTTTCAGGTTGCTAAAAATTTGAATAACAAAATTATGCCTATTGTCAAGAACTGTGTATATTTTTATAAAAATTGATTTCAGAGCCTAATTTTGTGCAGAGTTATTGATGCATGAATTATTCATGAATCTGAGTTAACTCAGCTAAGCTAATAAGCGTTTCTGTATCACTTCATACGATATCTATTTATACTTAAGTAGGAAATAATCGATTGATGTGGGCATTGGAGTAAGACTAGATTACATTTTTTAAGGTACATATAATAAGAGTAAATTGCTCTGGTGTAGAGTTTCCTTTCCATTTTTGTTTATTAAAATTTAAGCAACCATAGGTAAGAAGACTTTTACATAGAAGAATATGTGAAAATGCAGAATATACATAACTTATTTTTATCTTAATTATAAACACGATTAAACGCAGAAGCATTCATAAAATTTTTATATTTTAATAAACTTAGAATAAGCTGTTTTAAAACAATGTTGTGGCCAGTTAAAAATTGCGGAAGTATAGGAATTCTTGTGCAATTACTTTTAGCTACGGAAGCAATTTAAATTAAATTACTTATACAACACTAATATATATATAAATGAATACCTTATGGCCAGGTTTGCATAAGTCACCACAACAAATCTTACCTAGCAGTATTTTCCGGCACTTCAAACGGCTCATTAACAACGCTCTGCACTTGGCTGTAAAATATGTGCTCTTAAAAAACTAATTGACTTATAATATAATCTTGGCAAATTGGGCCTGTTTAATAACTAAGTTGCTATTCTACAGCTAGACTGAGAAAGGCTTTCAGTAGGTTTAATTACAAATTGAAATGTAGCTTAGATTATAATTAATATTATATTTATTATGTTTTAGTTTTTGGTAGTTGTAAGGTATAATTGCTTTTGCCAATAAAAGTTAAATGGATAACCCTTTATAATCAAACTTAGCTGAAGACATGTATGAAATCTGTAGTCGAGTATACTCAACTATGAGCACCCCTTTGCCTACACCCAGTTTAAGAAATTGCGCACGCGTTTTAGTCCCCCGCGCTCTATAGCGCGATACTTAATGTTGTATAACTTCCACGTTTTTATTTAATCTTAACGAAATTGGTCTAATTATTGTGTGCCAAAAGGAAGTTCGATCGGTTGAAATTTGTGCTTAGTCATCATGTTTTACGTACTGCGGGGTCAGGCGAGGAAATTGAAAAATTTAAAACAAACTCGAATTACGTAAGAAAATAACGAATCTAGATTCCGAAATTATTTCGCTTCTATTAGGTAGACTGAACGCTATACTTCTTCAACTTACACTAGATAATACCAAAAGTATGCAAGAAATTTTAAAATCTTTTAATAAAGACGGGGGCTAAGATAACCACAAGCAACTGGTGATAATAATATTTAGTAGTTTTATTTAAAGGTGATCCAAGAAGTAAACTATATATCATTTAGGTTTAGGGTCATATTATTTGCAGGCTTCAGCAGACGACTAAGATTTAAACAATAAAAACAATATATGATTCTATAAACATCAACATATATACATATAATAAAAAAAAAATTACTCAAAACATTTAAAAATGTGTAAGAATTTGTACTTATACATCTTAAGTAATAATTGCACAAGCTTATTAAATTGATTCCGGGTGTTACTGTTATAGCAATTAAATTATATCACACGCAAATCAAAAGACTTAGGCAACAAACTTGATGATTGTTCCGATTGTATACCTTTAGGCAGTATAGTAAGCATATTGAGTGTGCCCACCATTCATATGGCAATTTAAAACTGTTAAATTTAAACTGCAAGAAACCAGGTATATTCATTTAATAAAAAAGTATGTAACAAGTATATATATATATCATATATGTATATATCCATATTTTCTATACTTACATATATAAAATACAGAAGTGCTTAAAAAATGCAGCTAAATATTTATTGCACACATAAAAACATAATTTTTGTTTAAATTTAATATTTAAGCTACTTCTTACCCATATTATATGGATGGAATACTTTTGATTTTAAACAGAAGTATGTAGTAGAATATGATATAATTCGAACACAGTTTTGATGCTTTGTTGCATAAATAGTTGTAATTGTTAATGTGTGAAATGCAATTTATATGCAAATTGCACAAATCGAACAATAACCATTGAACTTGACAACAGTTTATCAATTAATTATATTTGACAGAATATTTGATGCATCTTGCGTGTATCCGGCAGTCCAACAACAGTCCAACCTCAGTACTGCTGATTGATAATGAACAGTGTAAAGATCTCTTCCTTGTTGCATTACACATGCAATGTTTTGACAGACGCAACATTGATAAAAATCTAATAAATTAAATTCTCTTCTCTAAGTCTTGCCGGTTTTAGCTGTAGGCGTTTGAGTTACCCTTTAAAAAGTTTGTTGTTCGGTAACTGTTTTAGTCATTGTAGCTGTTATTAAATATACACTTATTCAAGTTAAGCTAAACATTTTGGGATGAAAATATATGCATATTGTTTCTTTTAAGAATTTTTTTTTTTTTTCATATTATTGAATAAAGTTCATAAAGAGCGAGTCAAAACAACTTATAATTACCCTAACTATAAGTTTTGCAGAATTGTATATATAATATTATATAAAAATATATATAATATCCACTATAACCTTTTATTACTGAAGAGTAGGTAAAGTATAAGAATTTCTTTTAGAAAAGACATTATTGTTTAATTTCTTATGTTTATTAAATAATTTTAATTTTATTTTTTAATATCAGTAACATCATAAGTGTATTAATATGTATGTTTCATTTTAGAAAACCCACACCTCCGTACAAAAACGAGAACTCATACACAACTACAGTCAAGCACACAAATACACAGATAAACAGACAGAGCGGACAAAGGCAGGTCCACTCGGTAGTCCAGCTCAGAGTCAGCAGCCCGGCTCTAATGTTTTAAAACGTTTTCCAAATTTTATTAACTTTGTCAATTCGTCGACGAACTTCGTGGTGTGTGTTTCAACGTCGCTTGCTCTGCACTTATCGGTTTGCATGAGAAACGCGTCGTCTTGTAAATTGAAGTATACTACTCAGATCTGTAATCAATTTTGAGTGATAATTTAATAGTATTAGCAACTTTTAGGTATGGTTACATTTTTTTCTTTTTGTTCAGTTCTATTTATATGTAATTGAAAGATTAAAATTTCTTAAATTTAAAATCAAACAATAAACGTCGCGTTTATTAAAGCAAGCATAAGAAGAAGAAAATTACAGATTATAATAAAAAAGGAGCGACGACAAAATGAAAAAATTGTTCTTTTCTGCTATTTGCATTGTAAGTGTCAGTGTATTGTGTTTATTTGTATGTGATAATATGCTTATTGACCTAATCCTTGTGCACCTATTTAAGCTGCTGGCTCTGCTCTGCATGAACTCTGTCCTGGCATCACCAACTACAGTACGTCCCTATAAATTTGGTTTTACTATAGAAGAACAACAGCATCGCAGAGAGCAAAAAGGTATGTGAAATTTAAGGATTATTTTGTATATTCATTGATTTGATTGCCTAGGAAAGTATTATATAATTAAAAGCTTGTTGTTGTTGTTGTTTCGATATTGATTGACACTGAAACCAATATAGGTGGTATGCAAATTAAGATGCGTCATTTAAAGTATTGTCATCAGCAACAGCTGCCGCTTGTCTAATTGCAGGCGTGCAGCATAAAGCGTCTACAAAAAAGGCAATAACTTTTGACTTTTGTGCATTGCGTAGAATATGCTGCAGCAACTTTAACCGATTGTGCAATGCCACATAATACACGTTTGTAGATTTGATAGCTGCAGCTGACACCCAGGTCATCGATTGAAATAGCTAACATTCTACGAGTTTCTGACTGGAGCTTCTGCAATTAAAAGTCAATATCATACAAATTTTAGTATAAGTCGCAGCTGAACAAAGAACCCTGTTCGCTATGCTTTTATGTTGATTTGGTAATAAAATCTTTAATACTTAAGACTGATAACTTAAGAGAAAAAGCCTGAATACTCTTCTACGCAATAAGCAAAACACAATCCTTAAAAGATTACCTAAAAGTACACAAATTTGATATCATTTGACATGAATATGCTTGTAATATGATGTTGTAAAACAAATCGAGAAAGTTTATCAGATTTATAATCGAATTATAATAAGAACCTCAGTATCAGCAGCTACCATTCAGAGTCCCCTAGTGGGAAATTTCCTGTTAAAATAACGATATAAAATTTAATCTAATGCCGCTTTTGGCAGATGTAAATAAAGAAAAATCGTACTAAAAAAAAATAAAAAAAGTATCAGCAGCAAATGCGTTTTGCTAAGAGGTAGACCCAATTTGCAGTAAGTTTTATGTTGATTTGTCAGTAACGTCTTCAGAACTTAAAAATCTATTTGAAACAACAAAATGTAGGAAAAATATATTGTTACTCGAAAGTATAGTGAGCATGATAACTATATACTTGTATTGGGTAAAAATGTGATGAAGATAAGTTAAGTAGGAGGAGAATTCAATTTGCATAACATGTAGATTTTATTTATGGATTTGTTTCTTTATAAAATGATTTTAAATATCGTATACAAAACAGTCTAAAACAGGCCAATTTCAATATTTATAAGTATAATAATGTTTCAAATTCTGGTATATAAAATGCCAGAGTTGAGACAACAAATATTTAACTTGTGCTTAAGCTGAGAATAAAATTTTGAATTTTAAATTGGAAGATCAACTTGTCGTTCAATTGTATGTACAAATTTATGATCTAAAATTAATATTTTTAATGCATATATATATCAACAAATAACTTCTTTGAAAACATACAATTTTGAATAACTAAGTATAGGGTATAGTTCAATAATATATAAGTCATAATATATTGATAGTCAGTTTACGAATTTCCTGAATATTTAACTTGATTTAATAATGATAATAAACTGAAATGTGCCTATAGACTGGAATATAATTATTTTTTAGAATTTTTTATTATATTGATATGGATAAACCGTAATCATATGTAAAAAATCAAAGATCTCGATTAGCATTTATATGCCCGCATTGAGAATTGTACCAGAATTATTGGTAACAGAGCTGAGAACAAGTTTATTTAATAACTTAAAATCTTAATTTTGGTTTTATTGTTAAATATCATGTTAAAACACAAAGTTCTTTCGATATTTATCTTTTTATTTAATACCTTTGGAACGGGTGTTATAATATTTTTATAGACTTAAGATTTGCGTAACGCCATAAAGGGTATTTGTTAGTATGTTATGCTTAGAGTAGTTCCTGTTTCTAATGAAAGTAAGAGTATTTGACTTTTTTTAGCTGCCTAAGTTTCATTATAATCTATTTATCCAATCTAACACCTTTTGTTTAAAAGTCATTCACACTAATAATTATAATTCTACTTTCTGTCAAATAACTGCCAGGTTTCGATAGGATTGATTGTTTGTTCTTGTTTTTTCATTGTTGTCAAATTATTTCAAGTTTAATAATAGAAATAACGGCACTAATAGTCAAAAAGTCAAAAAAGAAAAAACTTGTTCAATGCGGAATTAAAACCAGGTGCTAAAAGGTGGGTGATAGAATGGACATATCTTTAGGAATGCATATTTAAAATAATTTAAAAAAAAGTTTTGCTTACTCATCTTTCGGTACACATAAAACATATGTCTATGTGTAGACAATAACAAGCTAATAATCGAAACAGTTTGATAGATTTAATCTTTATAGCCGGTTCTGAACGCCTGATTGGTAGCTTAAACAGACCCACAAATATGAAAAGAAATCAGAATAAGAACCAGTTAAATGATGGTTCGACCTATCGATCGATATTTATGACAATATTGACATATACATAACCATTTAAATGCGTCTATTTGTATGCCCCTCTGTTTGATTTTTAGATGAAAACGGAATTGTAATGGGAGAATTTGGTTTTATAACCGCCGATGGGATCTATCATGTCACGGTCTATGCAACAGATGAAAATGGAAAGTTCCGTATTATATCAATGAAAAGTTATCCCTATGCAGGACCCAGTGCGCCCAGTAAGTACTAACAGATATTATAGCTAACGATGAGATATTCTTTACATTAAATTCTTTTTATACAGAGACATCGCCTGCTACCATAGCTACGACAATAGCAACTCCAAGGGATACTTCAACAGTTAAGTTGCCTCAACATAATTATCGCGTAGAGGCATGCTCTGGCTGTTCTTTGACAAAAGCTAAAACTGAGATACGCACACTCTCGAAGCCGCTGCCAGCTCTGGCAACAGCTGAGTCAGGTGAGTTCGTTATCAGTCAGAAACAGAAAGAGCCAACCACAGGTGCGAGCACTGTCTCGCCTCATAATAAGGGCATCAATATAATGGTGCCCTCGCAGCAGCCAAATTCACAGAGTGTCAACACAGCACAGGCTGAAGCTAAAACTCAACGACTTAAATCTTTAACCAGTACACCTACAACACAACATTCAACACCAACACAAACACCAAAACCAACACCAACACCAACACAAAACGAGAATAGCACACCCTTACTTGTAAGCGGTCAATTCCCGACGCATCTGAAACTTAATTTTGCAAATCCAAATTTGGAACAGCAGCTTACTCAGCCAGCAACTACGACTACGGTCAAACAATCTGCCTCTAATCATTATGAGCGTGTTTTGGAGCTAGAACCGGAACTAGCAGCTCTGCCAAGGATTCCTCCTGCTGCAACTGGCTCTAAAGATCTGAAGAGTAACACATTTGGCACACTCATTACAACGCAACCACCGGCTTTTCCAAAAGCAATTAAGAATATTCAGCAAAAAAATATCACCACATCCCCTTACTTTACTTCAGGGTTAAGTGACTATAGTCATATTAACAAAGAAATTGTATCATCCATGAAAAACGTAGTATTAACAGTGGGAAGAACAATTCCGAAATTGGTAAATTTCAAGCCGGATAATAGACTTCTGACAGATTCACAGCCGACTCATGGTAAAGTAAGCCCAGGCTTAGGTCGTCTCATTGAAGAGCATATTGTGCATTTAGAACCCGATTTGGCTGGGTTGCCAAGAATTACTCCAGCTGAAACTGTTCCCAAGGATCTAAAGATACACACATTTGGCACTCTCATTTCAAAACAGCCCACGAGCTCCTTGAATGCAAATAAGAATTATCAGCAAAAAAATATCACAGTCTCCAACACATCTCCTTACTTTACTTCAGGGTTAGGTGCTAGTCCTATTAAGAGTCAAATAGAATCTTCCATAAATAACGTTGTATTACCTATTGAACTAACAGTACCCAAATTACTAAATCCAAAGGTACACAAAGAACATCACACAGGCACACACACTGCTATTAACAAAGACACTTCTCATCTGTCTGACCTACATCCTGTAGCTTCTACTACTCACCCATTACCAAGCTTATTTCCTACAGTTTCCAATAGTTTGATCAAAGGCTTCCAAAATGCAATTGACACAGTCGACGAGGCTGCTGCACAATCTGCTTCCAACATTGCCATTGGAAGCCCACTGGCATTGCCAGTAAAACATACAACAACTAAATTTGTGGAACAGAAGTTGCACGATCTGCCTCCAAAACATACCACAACCGCGCATCCACTGCCTGGCTCGTCCCTTACAGTTGCCCAGCACCCTGTTTCCGACCTTGCTATTGATAGCCCATATAAGACTCAAACTTTAGATATTATAAAAAATGTGGCACTGCCAATTACACATACAATCCCCAAATTGGTGGATCAGAAATTGCACGATCTGCCTCCAAAATATACCACAACCGCGCATCCACTGCCTGGCTCGTCCCTTACAGTTGCCCAGCACCCTGTTTCCGACCTTGCTATTGATAGCCCATATAAGACTCAAACTTTAGATATTATAAAAAATGTGGCACTGCCAATTACACATACAATCCCCAAATTGGTGGATCAGAAATTGCACGATCTGCCTCCAAAATATACCACAACCGCGCATCCACTGCCTGGCTCGTCCCTTACAGTTGCCCAGCACCCTGTTTCCGACCTTGCTAGTGGTAGCCCATATAAGAGTCAAACTTTAGATATTATAAAAAATGTGGCACTGCCAATTACACATACAATCCCCAAATTGGTGGATCAGAAGTTGCCCCCAAAACAAACCACAACCACGCATCCACTGCCTGGCTCGTCCATTACAGTTGTTCCGCACTCTGTTTTCAACATTAATAAAGGGCAAATCCTAGACAACACGAAGAATGTGCCATTGCCAGTAGCACATACGAAACCCAAACTTGTCGATGACAAGTTGCATACAACACGCTATCCCGCAGATCAGATAACAGATGCAGCTGAGCATTCTGCCAAAACAAATTTAAATATTTTGCTACATGAACACAGCAAATCAATTGGCCCACACACACACTCAACACAAGTACACACACAAAGCAACACAGCACCGTCTGAAAAAAGTCTAAGTAAGATGCAATACCCAAATAATAATATGCCAACCTTTAATATATAATTAATTTGATTAATCACTTTAACGCGTTTTTAACAGACACGCAGTCAGGACACCCACCGTCCGGAACAGCTGGTGCTTATTTAGTTCATAATAACCCAGCGTTGACATCAACCAAAGCGTCACAACAGTCTCAGCAGCAGCAGAAACAGCAACCACCGGCATCCAGCGTTTTAACAGGAAGTAACAAGGGCTCTGGCAACTTCAACCCGCGTAAGCTAATACATCAACCTATTTAGCTAAAAATCTAATCTATCAAGCCGTGCTTTCAGAGTCATCAATTCCCAAGCCACCAACTTTATCAATGACATCAACCAATACTGGAATGGGCAGAACGGGGACTGTGCTAAATAACGTTGGGCTGAAAAACACTGGAGCGCAAGCAACCCAAAGTGGTGATTTGTATAAATTCAAATATCTGTTAGATTATAATGGACATGAGGAGATCGGAAGTAGAAACGGCGACAAGAAAGGCAGCTATTTTGCGATTGGCGATGATGCTGTGCTAAGAACCGTCGAGTATATTGCCAACGAGTTTGGATTCCAGCCCCATATTAGCTGGAGAAAATTGGATAAAACTGATACAAACTTACCGGACGAGAACTCTTTAAAGCATTATGAATTTAAATGGTTTACCCAGGCTGAGTAAGATGTCAAAGTTGGGTTAAAAAACAAAATAATATTTAATATTTGTAAATAAAATGTATAATTGAAAAAAAAAAGAACTTTACCTACAATCATAATATGTATAAATGCTTTTAAATTGGGATTTATTTGGTTGATAGTATTTACTTAATCAACTTAATGCTTAAGGGGACACAATGTGGGCGTGGTGGTTCTTTATTATTCTTAGGTATTTTGTAAAGTTACATTCAGAATTTAAAAATTGTATACATTTAGATTTCGCATAAAGTTGCATATCTGAATTACACACATTTAAACTTACATTCAATTATAAGTATTGGTTTATTATTATTAAATTTGTGTTTAAAATTTATACATATATAAATATTAATTTTAAACACGTATATAAGATGGCTTATAGGGCAACCTTAGTCCTGATCGCCGTCCAATAAAGATATATATATATATATATATGCTATATAAAAAAAAAAAAAAAAATTCATACAGAGTTACCTGTTTACATTAACATTAGTGCCTACATTTATATAATTTTATTAAGTTTATGCGAATTATTTAATATGTAATTTGGTTGTTCAAAAAAAAAATATTCAATAGTTTTAACTGTACAATCAACTATCACAGTCAACCATATCGAACCGATTAATAAAACCCAGGTTTATGATCTCTTATAATTTGCAAGAAACAGAAGGATAGGAAAAAGTGTAAGAAAATTGGAAACTAACAAGTATCTTTATGAGAAATATCCTGTGAATATACACAAAGTTGGAATGAATTATCAAGATATATCAGCGCATTTTGCACAAATTGGTAAAATTATTCTCATAAGGTTTTCCAGTTGAACCTTGAGATTCTACGATTGCTTTGGCATGCAATTATTTAATGGTTAAAGATAAGTAAACATTTTTAACTTTTAGGGTCTATGCAGCAATCATTTTGTTTGCATAGAAGTAAAACATATAAATTTGACTATAGTTTTTGAACATATTTTATCATTAGGAGCAGAGATTCTTTTCTCTATTCGTTGTACATTTAATTACCCTTTCTTATGTTGTACAAATTATCCTGAGCCGGAAATGAGTCCATTATGTTCAATTGATTTGCATTCGAATAACAGATAATAAGATTTATGTATCAGATATACTCATATACTATAAAGATGGCTATAGATCTTAAGATCCCTGGGATTAATGGGATTGCGAAACGCATGTACACCTGCTACTATATCGTAATCCATATGTATTATATAAGTTTAGGGTATACATAGAAGAAATAATTTAATCAAAGTAAAGTTACATTTCATAGCAATAAATTTGGGAGAAATCATTTCAATTATATTAATTAACCTTCTGAATACTGTAATCTTATAACTACATTTATTTACAGTTCGCTGCCAACAGTCAACAAACACTAAAGAGTTTACTATGGTAAAGTAAAGTGTGAAAATTTTCGATTTATGCCTAATTGAATTATCCATTTTGCACATATATACGAGTATTCATTATTGTATATATATATTTATATATATACATATGAAAGAATGAATGTTTCTCAAGACCCGCCTACAGTTCGCATTTAATAAGTGGCAAGTGCTAACAACAATTTAAAATATTGCCAATAGTTATGCATATAGCTTGTATTACCAAAATTTACCATTACCATTTCCAGATATTATATAGAGAGATATCGATTTAAGTCACATTTAGAGTACGAATATACGCAAATGGTTTCTTTCTGGGTTTCCCTATATCTTATTTTTCTGGGCTTGCTTATTTTGTATATTATTTATACTAAAACACTAAAACATATTGAAATTGCAAATTGTTTTTTACAATGCAATTGGAAACTATTTATGCTTAATTTTTCATATGTATGTTAGTTAAGAGTGAAACTTACAGCAACGACAACTAAAATCTAAACCGACTATTCCATCCATGCACACACACACACACACACATTCAGACACACTTTTATATATATATATATATAAATATACATATAAATATATATATAAATATATATACAGATATATGTAAGGAATAAAACATACAGGAACAACATCTAAAAGATTCTAAGCTATAGCATATCGCATACGTCTATACGTATACAAATATAAATACATACACAATTGCTAATACATACACATTTACACAAAATCACACATACACACAAACAGATACACATATACACGTATACATTTAAGAAGCATACATACATACACGCACACACACATACTAATATATGCAATGTCCTTGGGGGTTGTTTTCTTAATGGTTCCTTTCGCTGGTGGCTAAGAGTAAAATCCGCTGTTTGTCTACAGTTGCTGCATTACTGGTGGTTATAGTTTCAGTTACAATAAAAACGTCGCTTGCTCTCCCTTCATGTCCATATAATCGTATATGGAGCGTTCAGTGGCGCCATAATTGGCTGTATGACCAGGATATGCCAATCCACTGCTGTTGTTGTCCAGCGCTGAGTCGGCGGGTGTGGCTACCGGCGGCGGCGGACCAGCACCTATACTCAGGCCGAACTTTTCCAAGTGGCATCATTTAAGCAGTGTGGGTAAACTGCTGTTCATTAGGCGATTACCCACGACCAGCGAGTTAAGCGTGGAATTGCCACCGCCCACGCCGACACCAACACCAACGCCAACGCCAACACCAACGCCCATACTCATACCGGGCATACCAAGACCAAAACCAGAGCTAGTCGGCGGAGTTGTTAATGTGGCCGAATTGAGATTATTGCTGACACTGGACTCGACAGCGGTACCAGCATTGCTGGAGATATGCGACTGTGCTCCGTTTATATTGCCGCTGTTGGTGGTAATGCTGCTGCTGCCGCCGGTGGTGGTACCAAAGCCGCTCATAATGCCAGCGCCGCCGGCAACGCCAACGGTGACCGCGCTGCCTCCGCTAACGCTGGCATTGCTCTCATATTATGATGGTCATGCGTAGTGAGGGTAGGAGCTCAGGTGCGGCGCTACATGCGACGGGGTCACATGACTCATTGAGTGAGGCTGATACAGGTTTGTCGCCGGGCTGCCCCAATTGCCCCAAGATGCGGCCGTAGGAAATATGGAGGCTGCAATTAAATATTATTGCAAATTTATTTTGTTACTAAGTTTTTTTAAGTTTTTATTACAAATCAAATATTACCTGAGGACGATGTCATGCCATGATGTGGACTCATAAAAGAGCTCAGTTTGGCGCTATGATGATATGGCGTCATAAACAGGTCGCTCTGATACTTATAGGTGGGATCACTGGCTGCCGGCTGTGTAGCAGCTGCAAGGCCCTGGAAGTCAAATTTGTAAGCATAACGTTTGCCATGGACCTTTGTCATTATATTCTTGTCATAGTAGTATCTGTAAATATAATATACATAAACATATATATAGATGTATAAATATAAATTGTACAATATTAAGTCAAATATATTCTTAAATACAGTTAAAATTTGAGGGTTGTCCTTCTGGCCTTCTATATACACACACAAACATAATGTGCGTATCGTGTGGGAAAGTCAAACAAAAGCTCCTGCTGGACAGAGAATAAATAATTACAAAATAATGCGCGCTTTATGCGTTTTAAGTTAATTTGCTGACATTAAGCGATTTCAGTGCTAGACGCCGTGACTTGTCCCTGATCTGCCCACCAACCACATCCTTCCTTACAGCCTGTGCAATTAAATGGCAACGCCTTGCCCATAAACTCAAATAGAAATTTGTGGCCCATGGCACACCTAATTGTTTGGGCAGACAGCCAAACAGCAGGCGGGCAAATTTTTATATAGACTTGGTAAACTTGGCAGACATGGGGATTTCTTAACTGACACCCATGACCGAAATACAGCGAATGTCCGAAATATTATTTGTTTTTCTTCTCCTCAGAAATGAACTGGCAAAGGGCATCGATGATAACCCATGAAACTTACTGTCGTCATACCCCTAATAGCCGCTTTGGGTATGTTCAATATTGATTATATACAAAAATATTCAATCAAATTTTTCGGATGATTTATATATACTACACCTATATCGATGATCAGCCAATGTGACTTGTAAACTATTCCTTTTCTCACTGTTTCCAAATCATGTTCAGAAGAGGTCATAATGAGAATGTAGATTATACTATAACTTGCTCAAGCATATAAGTTGATAATAGACACAAGTAAGAAATCTGTAATCGAGTGTACCCAAATACGAGAGCCCCTTTCCCTACATACACATACATAATAATTGTGTTTTTCGTACTAAGGAAGAAAAATAAGGAATTTAGATTTCAAATTTATTTTACAGTCTCTGAGAAAAAGGCATTCTTACAGACGGATTGACAGACAGCAGACGAGTATGGCTAGATTGACATGGCTAGTCGTTACATACTTTTCAATTTTGCACAAATCCATAAGTTCCCTTTTTAGCTCCATTTGCCTTTAAAAATGGCAAAGAGGGAACTAATAGAAATATGCAAAGTCCAACAGTATATAACAGGTAGAAATAATCATCTGAGATTCCATAAAGTATACATATTCTTGATTAGCTGAGTCGATCTAGACATGTCCGTATGTCCATTCGTCTGTATGAACGCCTCTTTCTCAGAGACTATAAAAGTTAGAGCAACCAAATTTGGAATCTAGATTCCTTATTTGCGTACGCTGTACGAGTTTGTTTTAGATTTTTGATTTTTCTCCCCTGAACCCTGCAAGACGAAAAAACAATTATTAAGCACAAATTTCCACCGATCGAATTTATTTTTTGCACACATTATAACTAGACCTTTCTTGATGTACATTGGAAATTTCATCACAACTCTGAAGTTATTCAACTATGCAAGGTGCGCTCAACAGCTTACTGTGCGTATGGTTTTGTATGTTGCTCTCGTAGTCGGGTAAGCCCGATTACAGCTTTCTTACTTGTATATGATAACTTTGCACAAAGGATCATTTTTGCTCAAGGCCCTTACAGCCAAAGCTGCTTATTTAGTAGTTTATAGGTTTTTAATTCGAAATTAGTTCTTTATATAAATAAATTAAATAAGGATCGGTTTTATACAGCTTTTTTAAGCTTTGGACACCCTGTAAGGGTAAATATGATATAAACTCATAATAATTTGCTTTATTTAAATTCAATTCAAAATTGAATTTGCTTAATAATTGTAAATTCTTTTGTTTGTAGATGAAAACACGAGGAAAATGGCAATGGAAATAAATTACAAATCTAGCGATGCGATTCGAATTTTATTGCAATGCTTTAATGCAAATTGGTATAATGATTTTAACATCATTTGGATATTGTATTGTGCTTTTTTTCTGTACAATCCGTAATAAATTATGCCAATTAATGGTATAAATTAAAAGCTGCACAAAAGACAAAGCAACGCAGATTTAAGCGAATGCTCTATGAGCAAACAATCAGAACCAATCAATGACTGATGATGGACACAGGACAAAGTACACAATCAGGGCGGCAAACAGTAGCAAAAAAGGATTAAAGTAAAACCCATTTAAACTGTATATATATTTATACATATATATATATCAATACATCTATATTTATTGTGTATATAATGTGTGCATGTGTGTATATTGTGTGTGTGGCATTCCAAGTGGCCAACAAAAGGGCAGCTGGCTGTGAATAAACAAGGCAAATGAAGCATTAAAGCACTTGTCCTTGTTGTCTTTATGTGGCGAGGACCTACAGGGCTGCTGTGTTTTAATTTACACAGTCATACATACAATATACTCACGCACACACATACACCAATAAACAGGCATGTATGTATAGCATGATTCCCAGCACTCGCATTTCTTTGCACACATGAAAGCAGAGAAGGCAATGGCAATGGCAACTCTGGCGGTGACTGCGTTCAATTGAGTTGAAATGTGGCAAAAAAAAGGAACAGAAAGAAAAAAAAATTCAGACAGGCAGGCAAAAGGACTTGTCGACGCTTCCGCACATCAAAAAGGCTTTCCTTTGCTTTGCTTTGTTGTTGTTGCTACTGTTGTTATTTTTCTGGCAGTGCACTCTTTATCCAACACTTTTTACATTTATTTACATGTTGATTGTTTGTGTGTCTATCGTAAATTGGCTGCCAGGATTCTTCCACTTGAATTGTCAGCTTCTCCTTCATTGGCAGTGGCACTCATTGGCCATTGCCATAGCCTGATTGCAAGTGACAGTTTCAAGGAGCACGCCACTAAATGGAAGGGTTGCCTCAATACAATCCTTTACTCATACCCACATATCCTGCGTGTTCTGGGTATTGTGTACTCTATACTAAATACTGTATGTTTAACAAATTGACCGTTACACAAATACTTAAATAGTTGTGCATATGTTTTTGGCAACTTTACGCAAACTTTCACAACAGCAGCAGTGCCAACAGCTGCCCCAATATCTGTTGCATGGTGGCAATCGCACAAAATCAGAAGAAATCACAGGAATTGATTTACAAGTGGAGAGGGACATGTAGAAATTAGATTTAAGGTCCTTGTTTATTGAATTCTTGATTACATTCTGAGCAAAACAATTCAATATTTCATTTCTAGGACACGCCCATGTAGCTTGAAGGTGAAGGTAAACGTTCACTTATGTTCTCATTTTTTCCACCAATTTAAGGCTGAGCTAATTTATAAAAATATATATATATATATTTATTGTCATTTTGTTTTTGCTTTTTTTTTTGGGGGATTTTCTGCGCATTTTGCCGAACAATTGTTATCAAAGAGACTAATCATCATTGAATCAGTCAAAGCAGTCGATCAATCGATGTTGAGGTTATGTAGTTCATCCTCTGATGAGTTGGGCGGCAAAGGGACAAATTGCACACATGCCAGCATTTTGAATGCCACAGATACTTGTACTTTATTTCAGTAATTAGCAGCACTTGAACGCACATAACTACCCTTACTGACAAATCACAGAAAATTATGATACAAATGGCTAAGGAGATTTATAATGTTCCATGTATTCTACTATACATCATTAGCCATAATATGGAACTTACCTTAAAGCGCGACTCAACTTATCGTAGTTCATGTTCGGCTTAGATTTGCGTTCACCCCAACGACGAGCAACTTCATCGGGATCCGTTAGCTTAAACTCGCCATTTGTGCCCTCCCATGTAATGCAACTGGCATTGTTGGAGTCGGATAGTAGCTCAAGCAGGAATTGCCATAATTGTATTTGTCCAGAGCCTAAAAGAAAACGAAGAGAAAGGAAAAAGAAAAAGAAAAAGAAAAAAGATACAAGTATGAGTACTTGAGTTTTGGCACTCACATAGTCGAGTTAGTTCTTAAATATATTAAATATAAATATAAGCAAGAACAAGTATAAAAACAAGAGCAGAAATAAACATAAAAGGCATTTAATGCCAGTGTTTTGCCTGCCTAAATGTCCGTCAAAAGAGCATATCCTTTAGTCCTGCTGCTGGACGCCACTAAACATAGAATTAACTTTGACTGTTGGATGTGGCCCAAAGTAAGCATTTTGTGGCATGCAAAAGTGCCATAAAGCATTTCCGACACGCTTCTCCTCATGCTCCCATTCTTCTAAGAGATCTACCATATACGAGGGGATGTAGAGATTTACTTTTTTCCTTATATAAGTATTATATTAAAGCTCGATAAATTTGTAGGGCTGTAACTGCTGCCTATGTCATTCATTTATAAAAGTAATACGACCAGATAATGGAACTTTAGCTGCCCAAAACAACATTAATTGGGCCAAAGGCTAAGAAAATATTGATTGATTCGTTTATTATATGAAAAACTTAACTCTAGGATAGAAAATGTTTATGTAATGATATTCTTTGGTAAAATTATTTCAAAGAAATCATCCATGACTTAGTTCAATTCGCTTACCCGTTTAGTTAACGAATGACCTTTCATTTATAATATGTTCATTTGGCTTTGAATTTTTATTTATTAACTCAACGAATCGAAGGCCAAATGTCGTCTCGGTAATTTTTTACGAGCCATAATACTATACGAGTGCCATAATTTTGATTTGAAGTTTCCATTGTGATGGTAAAACACTTACGAAATTATTATATTGTATTGTGTATGGGATTCGGCACGGATTCTTCGCAGACATCATAAATCGCTTAATCATTTGGCAATTAGGCCGAGCCCCAGGACAGAATCGTTCTGTTCTCAGTCAAACAAAAAAAAAAAAAACACACACACACACACACACACACACACACACACATACAGCCATACAAGCAGATACACACACACACACACTAGGTGTGGGGTTGCAAGGGATGAAAACTGACAGCAGTCGACCCTGGAAAGTTAAAGTTAAGTTCACTTTTGGTGTTGGCGGTGGTAATGCTGATGGTGCTGGTGATGGTGATGGTGATGGTGGTGGTGGTGGTGGCAACTCGGCGCTGTTCATGTGTGAGAACGTCATGAATACTGCGTTAATTGCAAATCATGGCCAAGAGAATGTGTTAAGTGTCAACACGACTACAACGACTACAAAATGACAACGATGACAAGGATGAATGATAGCTTCAGACAAAGGCGTGCCAAACAATTGACACGCTATTAAGTCAAAACAACAGGCCAAAGTGTGCTTTTACATGATGATACTGTCAGCTAATGCAACCAATTGCACACATAAAAAGAAACTAGTTCATAACGAATTTAAACCCTTAACAAGTTTTTAATAGCTCCATCAGACTGCGTCCCTAAGTGAGTCATGTATTTACTACCTGAAAAATGATTCTCATTATACAAAACCCTAAGTTTGTTATTTTCCCGTAGCAAACATTTAATTTTTATTTTTAACACATAATACTTGCTTATGTATAAGACAAGTTGCTGCATGGTAAAGGGATTCCCCATTTTGTGATGATTTTAGTACCAAAAGTAAATGCGAGCGCGTCAAAGCCGCCACTAAATAATGTTAATTTAATGGATGTTTTTTCTTTTGAAAAATCCAAAAGTAGAAATTGAAGTAATTAGCAGAAGCAACAGGAACATTTCTTTGATGCACCGAATGAGGCTGCACTTGAAACAGCACCTTTTTAATTACGAACAAGTTTCTGTGCTTGGCAATTATGGCGCAACTATAAGTAAAGCTAGTTTTCGCTATATTTTCTTTTTCTTTTTCTTTTACATATATATATTTTTTGTTTTAAACACTATTTTTTGCATGCACAAGTTGCAGCTGGGCTTTGGGGCACATGCAAATGAGTCAAAAGCCACGTATTGCCCAACGCCTGCAGTTTGCAGGCTAAGACCGGACTTGGCTAACAAAGCGGTTCCGTGTCCAAAGGAAGCCATAATTAATCAAAAACAGCATTTTTGCCACCCAAAAAGCAAAAGCGCACCCCGTTTGTACGACTGTATATTTGTGTTTGTGTGTGTGTGTGTGTGTCTGTATGTGTGTGTTTTTTTTTTCATGTGTGTTTCTCAGTGAGCTTTTACGATTAACTTCAAGTTGAAACTAAGCGCCAACTTGGCAACGGTCTAAGCTAAATAAAAAGGAACACAATGTGTTGAAATGAGACCGAAAATGAAAGAAAGAAATATCAAGTAAAAAGAGAAAGAAAGCTCAAAGGAGAGAACGACTGAGGGCGAGAAAAAGGATACACAGACTGGCATAGAAAGAAAGAGAGACGAAGGTAGAGAGTGACAGACACGTTATGCAATGGCGGTTCGTGTAAATGTCGCGCCGGAAAATGTTGGGCGTCTGAGTTTTTATGCTAATTCCATTCAAACGCCATATTTGGGGGTTCGCGTGGGGTTTCGGCATTGGTCAACAATGGCGGCCCATTGCGAAGCTCATCCTAACACAGAATCAATAAAAATTATTGATTTTATATAAAACTTATATTGGTTGCCACCAAATTTAACTTTTAGTCAAATTCAAATGTCATTTTCAAGCCATGGGTGTAATTTTATATATAAAAATAAATATGAAATAAATCTATTGTTCTGTTAAACAGCGCCCATGTCTAATGAAACCACTCAAACCACTGAAACCACTCTTGTATAGACGTAGGCCAAAGACAAATCTAAGCAATGCTGACATAATTTGTTTAATTATCGGTAAATCAAAACTAAACTTGATCTGCGTCGCTTATTTAAGGATCTAAAAATCAATATTCATGTCTCTTTTTACTCTATTGCCATCACCTCATATTTATACCGTTATTTCGAACAAAACAGAGACGCCATTGCACATTTGTTAGAAATAAATTTATCGCTTTACACACAGATTATATTAAATTATATTTTATTTACTATATAGTATGTTTTATTATTTATAATATTCTATAAATCTATAGATTCAAAAACCCAAAATGATCTTTGACTTAGAAGAGGGATCACCACATCGTGGCATATAATGAACACACAATATATTAGATAACTTAATAAATTTGGTTGCAGGAGTTCCTAAATCTAGAAAGTAACATCCTCTTCTTATTTCTTTTAGTACTATTTATTATTTTTACTTAGTTTGCCTTTTGAGAAAAGGAAAACTGAAGCTAATGAAACCAAATTTTCGTGCGAGTTTATGTTTGATTTTTGATTTCCTTCCCTTTTTTTGAAACGATTATTAAACACAATTTTCAACCTATCGAGTTTATTTTTTTTGATCTACGGAAGTAATTCAATTTTAACTATCGGGTTATGGTGCGAATTCGAAACATCATCATGATCTTGTGTAGAAACTAAGTATAGTGAGTTATCGAGTCAGGGAAGAATATTTCACAAGCTCGAATTGTATCGTTGGACAATTGTTTTTCATTGCATTCATCTTATTTAATGTAATGTATGAGAAAATTTTAGAGAATTACTTATAACGCTTTGGCAATTAATCAGGAAACGTCATAAGGTCTAACCCTTTTTGCTGGGCGTTTGCAACTTTTGAACTTTTTATTATAGTTTGACGCGCGCGCTGAGCGCACAGACAAAATTGACAACAGTTAAGACTGGTTTGATGGTAGAGTTGGATGTGGTGGATGGAGGGAGGCCGAAGTTGCCTAACCACGCCTTCTCTGGCGCTTGCTCACACGTCTGATATAAGCGAATAATAAATTTTCGAAAACACCTTTCGCATAAATTAGAAAACTTTAGCCCCGAATACAAAGGACCAAAAGTAGCAATGTAGTGCAGGGTTCAACGTGTGCATGCAATGGGTTAATTTGTTAGGGTGCAGCCAGACTGTGCGCCAGTGACTAACAGCAAGCTGAATCTCGGCCAGAAATTGATATGATAATGAAATGCAGCACGTTGGAGGTGGGTGATGGGGTGAGTTTAAGTTATCGTTAGACACGTGGGCCACGCAACGCTTTTGAATTCTTTTTCTTCTATTCTGTACATACATATATATTAAAATATATATATTTATAAATATGTATCTTTATATTTGCATGTTTCTTGTATTTTGTATTTAATTTTATTTAATTTTTTTTTTTGTTCTTTTGTTTTTACTTTTCATTGTCTTTAATCAAGTTAATCTAGGCACCTGTATCTTTATGCTTTTGTGATTTCATTGTTTTGAACACTCACCTGAACTGGCCAGCCTGCTGCTGGTGGGTCCGAACATTTGATATGGATCTGTAAAGGGGTTGCAAGACATTAGTTTTTAGTTTTATGTATACTCTATACTATACTATACTATACTATAAGTGTTTTATGCAAATGTTAATGAAGGACCAGCCACAACGGAATATATTATACAAGTGTACAAGAAGAAAAATACGTGGGCAAGTTACGTTTCCGCTGATGAAATGAAATGCATTACCAAAACTGCACTCTTACATATACATATAAATATATAAAGATATACATATATAAGAAAATGTGGTTCATTTGCGCACAGTTGTCGAGAACACTTACACACACACACACACACATACACATACAAATTCATACATGCACACACTTTATGTCGAATATCCATTTCACTTATTATCCGGCGCGCGTTTCCTGTATGCAAAAAGCAGCAAAATACTAAGCATACTCTCAGGAGCTGCACCTAGCAAAAGGTTACAATGAATCTCAATGCCAGGTACACAAATGTAAATGATGAAAATGCAACTCAGCTACACTTATTCATAATTTGCATCATCCATCATCATTTACGGCATTACTGAATATACTGTATACTGTACATTCAGTATATAGCAGAATAAAGCATTGTCATTCATATATTCCTAACCATTGTTCTTATTTAACAATTTAATGCTCCGAATAAACAGCCCCGACGGCAACTCTTAGATGATGTAACTGGCACGCGTCTTATTCATTCACGGCCATCAAATTTGACAACGAAAAAGGCTGCAACAGCGACAGAAACAGCAACAGCAACAGCAACATAAAAATAAAATAAAAAATATAAATATATGAAACAAAATCAACCCAAGTTGTTGCCATCGTTTTGAGTGCGTCTGGACCGCTCTAATTGAGAATCCTTTATGGTATTTCAATTGTTTCCATTACGCTTCAATTCGAATGCAACTGTGACTGTGAATAGGCATAATATATAAATATATATATATATATATATATAGTGCAGCACATATTTGTGGATATATATATATATATATATATGTATGTATACAAATATGTGCCGCACTTTCCTTTCCATACCAATTGAAGTGGCGTATTTAAGGTTTTGATTTGCGACAGTATTTTACAGTATTTCTCACTAGGTTAGAACAATGTAAAGAAACAAACAAAAAGCAAAAATAAAAAGGGGAATTACATTTTAAAGTGCCAAAACGTACGAGTACGATTATACCCTGTTAAAGGCTATAAGGGAGGACGAAAATGCATGACGCACGACTGGACCAGTGCACTACACACCGATTCTCTCACTGACTGACTCCAAGTGGACTTCATTGAGTGGTGGTATTTGTTTCAAAACTTCAAGGCCTTGATATTAACAAAAAACAAAAAAAAGAACCTTACCTAAAACTCAAGTGGCACTTGCAACGTGCGCACATTTCAATCAAAAACTTTATTAGTATTGAAAAGTTGGTAAACAGGCAACAGCATCGCCAGCGTTAAATTTGAACGGGCTTCGTTGGCTGTTTATGTTTGAATTCAGGCTAAACAAAGCGGCACGTGATTTCAAGGACCTTCTATTAAGTAGAATGCCACTAATGGAGGCATCAACGAAAAACACTCACACGTATTAGTTAGCGAATAAACTCTTACTTTTAAATAAATTGTGACACTTACCAGGTTGCCGTAGTTGTGTGTGCGGATCATGTTTAATGCTCAAGGCATTTGAGCTATAGCCTGAAAGAACCAAAGGATAGTTTTAATACATTTGAAATCAAAACAGTTATTCTAATATTTAATTTAATGGATATGAAAAATTTCAACTTATTGGTGATCAATATCAAATGTCTCTAAGATATCAATCAGAATCAGAAGCAAGCGAAAAGTTGTTAATAAGAATTTTCAATATTGCAGGCGAACAGAGTATTTAATTAGATGATAAGAACTTATACTACTTTCCACCAAAAACTACATTGTGCAATATCCTATTGATAGTCCTAATCCTAAGAGATATTAACAGATCACTTGAGTGTACTAGAATTCAATTATGTAACATGAAATTACGAGAGTGTCAATCTGACGGATGGACAGAGCCAATGAACGTGGTATAGCCCTGGCAGATGAGTTGTTGAAAGTTGTTATCACTTTTGATCCCATAACATGAAAATAATCAAAGGCATCAACTCAACCGCAGCACAAACATTATCATAGCTCTGTCATCAAAGCAAATCAGTGCCAAAGGCGATGTAGACACGTTTATGGATGTAACTGGGACTGGGACTGGTTCGGTAACTGTGAATTCGGCTGTGGCAGTGACTGTGGCTGTGACATGAGCAATGGCTGTTTCATTTTAATGGAATATGATTGTAAAGAAGCAAAACAATGCTTCTGGCGATTCAATTTAAAATGTTCACGATGCGATGAGATCTAGGGGCCAGTGTCAGTTCTAGTGCCAGTGCTACGATGCGACGAGTGTCAAAAAGCGTTGAAGTTGTGGCAAACTTCACGCTCTATACAAATTAAAGCCGCAGGCAGCAGGCGGCTGGCAAAGGACATGGGTATGGAATATGGGCATGGTTGAGTGGTTATGCACCGCCCGCTGTTGTTTTCGTTGTCACTTATTGTGCAAAAAGGGAACAACAATAACAACAAACACACCAAGAACACCAAGCATAACAAGAACAACAACAAGGACAACAGCTAAATGGATAGAATGAGAACTTTTCATATGACATTTTTTGGTTTACGCTTTGCGTGGCCACTCAACTGCGAAGAGCACAAAAGACGCCCGATTGCATTTGAGCTTCACAGCAAGAGCTACGGGTGGTTGGGGGTGGCATGGGTGGTATATTGGGAGTAAAGCAGTGCGGAATGGGTGTGCTAAGAAAACTTTAGCTGCACGATTTTGATGGCATCATGGCTCGAAGCAAAACACGTTCAGCCAAGCTGAAATTTTTATTAAATGTGTTTAAAAACGCTTGTTACCAGCACTTCTTTTACTGAGATTTTTCCCGAGGCTCTTTAGTAGTCGTAAGAGTAAAATTTCCTTTTCTTTTTCAATTAAGTGTTTTTTTATAACTGTGCTAATGAGCTAGTTAGTTATGCTTCGTTCAGTACTACATCTAGCCCCTATGCGTGATCATACGCTTCATAAAACTCAATACACACATAAAATTTTCTTCCTTTCCCCCTTTTTCAATTTTCCCTACTTCTTCGATAACTGACAACAACACGTGTAGGTAACACCTTTTCTGACTTTTTTATGCCATTTGTGATTGTTGAATCCATCAATACATTCAATAGAATTTTGCATGGTTCGTTGGTTTCCTTTTATGTACTCTTCGGTCTTGTGTTCATGTGTCTACGCCGTATCCTGTGCACATTTTGTATGCTAATAAGCATATATTTATTTATTGGCTTTTTAAGTACCATTTTAGTCAACTTGTGGCCAATAATTTGCTGATTTTGTGGCTTACATCACGTAAAATGTAAACTTCTTAAGAAGATTCTTAATAATTTACCAACTCTTTGAGTTTTATAAGTAGCGATCTTTTTGGATTCAAATTATATAAACTTTCTTAACTATAATTTATTTTTCTTCTGAAAAAAATACCAACTAAAAAGAGAAATTAAAATACAAATGATTTGAAGAAATCTATTTCAAATTAATTAGAAATCAAAAAAAAAATTGATTTTTCAGATAAACCTATGAAAACATCATCTTTATCAATTTTGAAACAATAAATTTTAAAGAAATATATATATATGATGTTAAGGATCTTAACCCATTTTCTATACTTATAAACATAATATTTAAAACTTATCGAAAACTTGAGTTAAATTAATGCTAATGCTTAAGGATGTTTCATCCTTGCCTTCATAAGCTCAACTTGAAGGATGAAACGATGAACTTTAAAAAAAAAATATATTTATATATGATGTTAAGGCTCTTAATCCTTTTTCTATACTTATAAACATAAATTTTAACACTTATCAAAAACATGAGTTAAATTAATGCAAATGCTTAAGGATGTTTCATCCTTGCTTTCATAAGTTCAATTTGAACGATGACGCTCAGCTTTTTCTTGGAATATTTTATTAAAATAGTTTATAGTACATCACAGAGGAAACTAAGAATTTTCATGTTTTTTACATACCTTGTGATTGTGTAGAGCTATGGGAACCCCACGATGATTTGTACGAAGAATCTGTAAAAGAAAGAGATATAAAAGATTTAAAGGATATTGCAAGCTTTTGTTTGTGTTTTATTTTGAATTTAAATAGAGAGAGCACCACAGTTTGTCAGCGTAGAAAATGAAATATTTTAAAACTACAAGTTATTTTTTTTTTATATTTATTTACTTGTATTCCACGTGGGATTGCCAATCACCGATGGCCTGCCGGACTCACACATTGCCCACTCACCTGCGAAGAGCATTGAAAAATTGCTAAAGCTGCCCGTTGAGCGTGACAAATAATCAGCAGATGATTTGATGTCAAGCATTGTGGCAGCGTCGGCAACCGCCGGCGGTGCACAAAGACAATTGGTAGCTGTAACTTGCTGGTTGGGCGAAGAATACAAATTGCAGTTGTCTGGGCAGCCGCTAAATTGTTCGTCGGTTCGGAAGCTCGTTATGGCACCAACACACACGCAGCGCACACACACACTCAAAGTAAGGCTCTAATAGCTCCAAGTGATGTCCACCAATCCCAGGTTTGGGAACTCAATTGAATTTATTTAAAAAAACGGCGACTGAAATAGTCACGACGGCAGGAGCCGCGGTAATTTTAGCGAGAACAGCTACGACTACGGCTACGGCTACGGCTACGGCTAAGGCAACGGCGACCACAAGTCCAATGTTGCCCAACGCGAGCGTAGGAACAGGAAAAGGAACGGGAAAAGTGACGATCGGAACCGGTTACCGTTACCGGACACCTCAACTTCCGGCCGAGCTTTTCAATGCACTTTGAACCTGTTTTGATTTTAGTATGCGCGTATGTATGCGTATGGTTTTTATATGAGTGTGTGTGTATATGTGTTAATAAATGTCGGCTTGTATTGCTCTATAGCAATAGAAAATTAAGTGTCCAACTGATTTATATATGTCAATCTAGACTGTCTGTTTGTATTCTTTTGATGACTTCTCTATAAGTCCACGAATCGCGTATACGCAACAAAAATCACTTTCACGGAACAAGATGCTTCAATATGTATAAACACTGACACCGGATTGCGTCCGATCTGTGGCACGGCAGCGTAACAATTGATTTCATTCCGTCGTCAAATCGCGCATATCCTGGCCAGCTACCGGGCCGGGTACAATCCCCAACAACCCTCAGACACAAGCGCAGGCTCAGCCAGCCAGTCATGTGGGTGTGAGGGTAAGTACGAGTGGGGGGTTGCCTGGTGGTTGGTTCGTTGGGTGGGTGGTTGAATGGTTTTGTTGCTGGTGCTGCTGCTGGTGCTGGTACTGTTGCTGTTGCTGCTGCTGCTGATGGTACTGCCACTGCTTTTATTGTTGCTGTTGTTGTAGCTATTGTTGTAGCTATGGTGTATCTATTTGTCTGGTGTGGTCTGAATGGATATATGTATATATTTGAAATTGTGTGCGTGTGTGTGTGTGTGTGTGTGTGTGTTGCTGCCTCTGTTTGACGACGTCGCTGCCGTTGTCCTTTATGCGCCAGGATATACTTAGGTTATAATCCATACCCAAATGTAACCGCCCCTTTTCCGTTGAACTACCAATCAGCGTTGAAACAAGGTGTGGCCTAGCTACCGAACACTTACACACACATGAATACAGAAGCACACGCATACTCCCTGATACACGCATGCAAGAAAAGCTCTTTTGCAAATGGTAATCCTCGTCCAGTAGAGCGTCGACAAAAGAGTTTTGGAAACTTTTAGGGATACGACTGTGGGCTATTGATCATTTAAGCTGTATTTTCAAAGCTATATGTCATAACGGGGAAAACTGTTTAAATGTCCCTCGCTCTGACTGTTACACTTTCTCTCTCCATCACTCCCTCTTGCAACTTTCTCTCTCTGATATATTGTAGGAGGTTACCGATTCTACTTGAAATGAAGCCACAGCTTCGTTGGAGCTGCTGAGCTTGTAGGTTGCTACATTCGAGATGGCTCTCTCGCTCTCTCGCTCTCTCGTTGTATTGCTGTTTCTCTCTCAGCTATGGGTAGGCACTTGATGAGTTGGCGACGTCGTCGTCGGCACTGACACTGGCAGCAAGCGGCAGCGTTCAGAAGTGGCGTCGCCTTTTTAGTGGGTGACACGAAGCAACAAGGACGGATGTATTATCCACTTCCTTTTTCCTTCCACCAAACACAAGGATATTACCGTTTCGTCGTTCGCATACACCCACAATCGTTGTTGTTGGCGCTGCGCACCATGAACTTAAGTGAGTAGGAGGATATAGTAAAATAGGGGTAAGCACCTGAAAACAATAGAACATCTAGGTATGAGTGATGGCTATTGAAGTTGCTTGTTGCGATCCCACGATTGTACCTAAAATCGACAATAGGAGTAGTTGTTGCTTGCTGATTGCTAAAGCAGCAAAGGGATGCGTTAAACTTGACGATGAGGTTGGATTTTTAACGTTTACGTTGCCGTTAACGTTGAAGCTGACGTTGACGTAGACGCGAGCTTTAGCGCCGGTTTGCCTCCTCAAGTGCAGCAGCTACTGCTGCGACTGCTGCGGCTGCTACTGCGTTGATGCCCCTCCCAGTACTTTTAGCAACAGCTACTACTTGCTTGACGTACTGACGCAGCCTATGGAAAATATATCTGATACAGACACAGCTCTCTCACACACACAAGCACACACACACACACAGACACACATATTGCTTTTTACCCTTTGGGTGGCTTAATTAGTTTTTGAGATCATTGAAATTGTTTTTGTCAAGGTCCAACTCTTTTCGTCCTTTTGGGTGCTATTGCCACTGGCCACATGGACAGTTGTGGGTCCTTCTACTTTTTTTTGGGATAACGGCTAGCTAATTTATAGGCGTCACCAAACAAATTGCAGCTGCTCACATACATACAAAGAGAAAGCTTTTCTAGTTATTGCAATGCTTTTTTGCAAAGCTGAAAACAAATTTCGATTTTCACAAAAAGCCAACAAGAAAGTTCTTATGTCAAGGCAACTAACACGTCAATGTGTATATGCGTCTGTATATGTATTTATGAGTGTGTGCGAATATGTAATTGAGTGTATGAGTGTGTCGTAGCTAGTGCTAGAGGTTATGTGCATATGAGCTGCACAGTGTGTTGTTGCGTTACTTTGACAAGCAGTTATTTAATAAAAGTTATCTAGAAGGCGGCTACAACTTGACGGCAGCCATTTACGGTTGTATGCTCCAAGCCCACGCGGGTTGCTCATTATATATGTCAATTCAATAAAAATTCTTCCTTTTAAGTCCCTTTGCTTTAAAAAAAAGAAAAGAAGAAGGGAGCTAATGGAAATATACAAAATCGAAAAGTATGTAACAAGTAGAAATTATTATCTGAGCCCCATAAATTATATATATTCTTCATCAGGACGACTTGCTGAGTCGATCTAGCCATGTCCGTTTATCCGTCCGTCCGTATAAACTACTGTTTGTTGTTGGAATGTAGATTCGTTATATTCTTACGCTATACAAGTTTGTTCTTTCCTGACCCCCGCAGAACGAAAAAGTCGACTATTAAGCACAATACTTTACCGATCAAATTTTGATTTTGCACACATACTATTAAGATTATTCTTGATCTACGTTGTGAATTTCGTTAAGATTGATTGAAAAACACGTAAATTATAGACCGCGGGGGCTAAAAGATGCGCGAAACAGCTCGAAGTGTATGTAGAACTGTGTGTTTGTGCGCTTTTATCTGTATGTGTGGGCAAAGGGAGTCTCGAAGTTGGATACAGTCGACTAAAATTTTCTTAATTGTTATAAAATTCAAACTGAAGTACATCTTATCCTACGCTTCTAAAGCAACTTTGGAAAAAAAGTTTGTTTTTCACATCCTCTTGTAATACGGGTTGAATATATTTCAGCAATTGCCAAATATAAAGAGTTTATCTTAGTAAAGCATATATATGTAGGTTATACGATCGATTAGGACAGGAAATCTACTCAAGTACCCCATTTATTAGGGATAAAATGACTGAATGCCTTCAAGAATTATAGGGATACATTTAAACATTTAAAGTGAACAAAGATTATGAAGTATTATGTTAAAAATGAAGTATTTTTATAATCTTTATAGTTTTGATATACTACATTAATCTTAAGACTTTAGTGTACGTGACTAGCATTTGAAGCGATTCTTTTATTTTCAGATTTTAGTAACGCTCCGTGCAACCTGCCGGAATAATAGTTTAAGAAACTGTCCTGTCCTGACTTAAGGAGTAGCTAGGCTGTTATATAGAATATATATGTTATATAGAATACCCAATGTGAATATTGTAAATATATATATAAATACTTCAATCCCATAGAAAAATATTCAAAAATACCTAAAAAAAACAAAAAATAGCTTTATATTTTTTGTTTCTCTTCCAGTTGTGTAGGTTTTTCGTATGGTTTAATCGACCCTCGTAATTAAATAAACGACTCTTATAAATAAGGACGTGACTATGCGCAAGTGTCCATGTGTATGTGTGTGTGTGAATTTATGGCTGTATATGTGTTTATATAAATGTATATATGTGTGTGTGAACCACTGCTAATGGAATTTAAAATGGCTAAATAGCAATTTGCTGTTGCTAGCTGGCAGCCAAAGGCAAGGGGTTTATTAAAGAGCTTGGGCAGGACCAAGTACACTTGGTTCAAAGGTTTGCCAAGACTTTAGATCGCTCTGTTCATGCATATGATGTGTGTTTGTGTATGTGAGTACGTGTGGTTGTAGGTGTACATCTGTATGTGTGCTTATATGTACATACTCGTGAGATTTGGTTCGTATTTTAATTGCATTCATTATGTAATTTCATTTTCACGCTTGTGGTGAAACTTTAAATTAATTTCTTTTGTGGGGTCGTTTTTGCCAGTTATCAAGCCCCTAGCTGAAGGCAAATATTTCCGTTAGGCAAGTTATTTAAGCTGTGGTTAGTAACTACGAATACCATAATACAATACAGCAACACCTTCAGATAGAAGTTTGAATATATAACGTTTAAGTTAAGGAAAAAGAGATACTTATTTTTATAATAAATGCGTCATCTTTGTCCCCAACTGTAATGCGTACAAGTTTATATCACCACAATCTCTTTCTCAATATGAGCCACAATTCCAATCGCAATTTCAATCCGATTCCAAATATTACTCCCATACGCAATTGGCGAGCCAATGCATCACGGTCTGTCCATTTGTTTATGTGCAGCCAAAAGTCAACGGAGCGTCAAGACAAACATGACACGAGCTGTGAGGATGGGAGGACAGGGAGCATATTGACTGGCCTGGGCAACCACCAACATTTGCAGTTAATAAGAAACGCAATCAACGCTACGATTTGTTTTCTCAAGCTCAATAAAGCAGCCAAAAAGGGAGAGAATTTAACAGAGGCAGAAAGAGAAAATGTAAAAGCGAGAGCGAGAGCGAGAGAGTAAAAAATGGAAACGAAAGAGAATGTTGCTAATATAACGTGCGCTTGTGTATATGCAACAAAAACATTCAGCCTACAATAACACCAACACCAACAAGGAGAACAGCTATAGGCAAAGAGCTGGAAATACTGTCGCCTTTTAGCACACGTGGCCATTAATGACGTATGAATGATGTAACACGCGACAGCAACGACGATGACGACGACAACAACAGCAGCAACTACAACAAAAACAGCAACAACAGCAACAACAGCAACAACAACGACAACAAAAATAACAACGACAACGGCAACGACGGTGGAGCGGAGCGGCACGTGGCCAACTGGCCGACTGCCTGCCAGAGGCATGACAGCCGCGTTCTACAGGGCAAAAACGTATGACGACCTCAATGATTGCTCCTTTCTTGGCGTCCTTTGCGTCCTTTGCGGGTCTTTAATGTGCTGCAGTCAAACCAATACAGCTTGGCTCGCCTCTCGGATTGCTCATTTTGCCTTTAGCGATTATATTTACGCTGTTCTTTTTGTTGCGACTGCTCAAAACATACATATTGCTATAATCGAAATACTAGTAATAATAATAATAATAACAGCCACCAATAGAAGTTTCACAACAAATCTCGTAGCATTAAATGAAAACTTTCTATAAAAATCAAACTATGCGTTTTCATCGCATGATTTACCTTAATAAATTAACACAAGATATAAAAACTAATTCCGATCTTGTCCAAGCCGACTTACACTGTATTATAAGTTGTATTTCACCATAAAAATGTAAGAGCGAGAAGCAAGTGAGATTCTCATTGTCGAAGGACACAACAGCTATGGGGTCGCAGATGACTGGTTTGCGCATATCAGAAGGGTAAAAGAATACACAACATATATATTCTATTGATAATGCTGAGAGTGTAGTTCTCAATAGTTCATTATTTATTAATCAAATGGGCGGTAACAGCTATATATCAACATTCAATTGTCTGGCTTAATGACTTAAGAACATTTTTTATTCATATGCTGAGGAGACGGGAGTTTGAGCTGGGATGCTAGAATGGGGATTTGCTGATTTGATTATATAAACTTAGATTCCAAAATTTAGTAAGAATTTAAACACTTAAAACTAAAAATTCCCAAGGAAAATATAGGGAAACTATTATTACATTATCAAATTATGTTGTTCACAAATCTTCCCACAGAAAAAGTGAACAATTTACACATATATCGTAATTGTAACACAGACACTCGTGTCACAGCAATCAAACCCTTAAATATTGAAATGAAAATTATAATAATAACAACAAATTACGAACACGAACAACAAGTCATCAGAATGAAACCAAAGTAAAGTCGTTAAACTTCAGTAGGGGACTCAATGCACAAGCAAAAATAAAAAATACAAAGCAGAGAAAAGGAAAAAACATCTTGTTCCTGTCCTGTCAATTTTGGTGTCCCTTTTTCTGTCTATCTAAACAATGCGCGGTATAATTGCGCAATTGAAACTGCAGAGAAAATATATTGGATTGGGGTTGAGGTTAGAGTTGGGGTGAAGCGTGAGTGGTGCACGTTGCATGGTGCATGGTGCTTGCTGCGTGATACTTGGTGCGTGGTACGATTGTCGACTCCGATTACCAACGGTTAACAGGCAGCGTTTGACTTGAACATTGGTAGACACAAACATTTCAAATTTTGAAAGGTAACATATTCACACGCCTGACCCCGGCATTGCCCCGCGACACCACTCAAGGGCCAATGACAACAAACAGCAAACAAACAATTAACATACAAACTTCTCGTTGCAAGGGGTTGAGGTTGAAACCGAGTTGAGGCTCACGTGCTTGTAGCTATAAATTACGGCGGTTTGACTTCGGCGACCCTTGCTGTCAATTGCCCGGATTGACTTTTGGCGATTACTTTACCATTGGACTCTCACGCTTTTGGGAGAGTTTGCCTCTTGCAGAGATTTTTCAATGTTGCCTGATTTATCCTTTTTGTTGTCCACAGTGTTAGTGTTTCAGGCTCTCTTCTTTGTTTTCTGAAATCTTTCACGTGAGTTGTGTTACTTGAGATACGAGTATAAAGTGAAACAAAAACAAAAGCTAATACACAATTTCCAACAAAAAGAAAGAAAATCAAACTGCGACACAATAAATTGTTCGTCGTTGCCGTTGTGGACTTTGCTGGGCCTCATAAATTCAATTGACAACTAAATTGCAGTCGCTTGGCCACCGGAGACGCTTCGACACGGCCACCTCCGGCTCTGGCTGCGTTGCGTTTCCGGCGAGGTGCAAACGACGAGGTCGCTTCATTTTCCATAGAGTTTCAATACCATCGCAATGGACGTCGCCATCGCCATCGTCGCCATCGTCGTCAGAGTCGTCGACGTCGACGTCGTTGTCGTCATCGTTTCTAAACTTTCAAGTGCGCGTGATTTTTGATATTTCATGTCGGAAGCGGGTCATTTTCAGCGGCATAAATCACAATGGCGCCCAACGGAAGCAACCTGTTGCTGACTCTCTGACAGCTTAGTTCTTTCATGTTATTTATTTTGTTGTTAAATTTTTTTATCGTTCCTCCTTGTTCCTTCCTGTTTCTCCTTTATTATTTTTAGTTTTTTTTTTCTTTAATTGGTTTAGTTTTTATTTTATGCATAGGCAAATTGCTATTATCAACAATTCAAATCAATAGACAAAAACTAAATTAGCAACATTTTCCAGCTTGTTGCCATTTATATCATCATTATTACTATAAAAATCATTTTCATCGTCATTCGCCTTCTGATTCTCATTATCTTCATTTTCAACTCCATAGAAAGGGGCAGCAATAACAATAATAACAATGAATTGATTTATGAGCAACTCGTGCACAAATCTCAGGGGTTGCCATAATGACTTGGTTGGGAGTTAAGTGAACCGCGAAAAGGGCCATGAATAAAAATATTTGGACATCAATAGGCGCGCTTACACACATGCACACACACACATGCACTTACACATACACAGAATATATGAAGCCAGTTTTCGCATGGGAAAACTTTTTCAAAACGCTTGAACTTTGTGGACCTGGCCAAGTCATGCCTATTTGGGTTCTAGTGTGTCTGTTCTTGCCAATAAAAAAATATAAAATAAAAAAGCAAAGAGAAGCAAAAAAAGAGAAACAAAAAAGTATAAAAAAAGAAACATTTTTAAGCATTAATAAATATGAGCGCATAAATTCAACGCAAGCGTCAGTCCGCGAAGCTGTCAAAAAGGACGCGATGCGATGCGATGCGACGCTTAACGTCGCGATATAAAAAGGACAAACATTGGAAAAAGCTGGCAACGCGTCGCTGCTACCTCTGCACCAGTTGGCACAGTAGAATTTTCAATTTATTTTCACAGCCTGAAACAATTACGACAAAAAAGAAAAACAAACTGTGCGCAAATGAAATCAGAAATTAAATTTGAAGTGTGCAAAACATACGGTGCCCCAGCCAGCCGACAAAAACGAGCCAAATGGCCAGAAGCAGGAGCAGAGTGTGTAGAGGGGATGAGTAAAGCGGTATACGACGTTAGGGGGATGTGGGTGTGTATGGATGATAAACGGAAAACGGGGAGTACGGGTCGCATTGGGACAATGTGACAACGTGGCGTAGGTTTATGGGCGTTATATGGGTGTGGCAACTTAAACACCCGCTGGCTGCGAGACTGGTTCCAAGGGGTTGGGCCTAATGTTTGCAGATTATGCGATTAAGTTGAAATTTTTGACATGAGATGAGATAAGCGTTTTAACATTCGCTGACAATTGACAAATGTCACAAGTTTTTTAAAAATTAAATGATTGTTTTTTTTTAATAACACATCACATAATTAAATATTAAATATATATAAACAAATATACCAATATTTCGAATTGTATTAACTTTAAATAAGGATTTATATATAATTATTTATATAATGTATATCGTTTAATAAAGCTTTGTATATTTATAAAACATATAAGAATACTTGATAAAATTGCCCACTCATATAGCGTTTATATGGTTATGGGAACGGATAGAACTATATCGAATAGGCTATATATTGTATGTAATTGTAACAAGTTTATTCTATTTGCTGTGTGATACATATATTTTCACAATCATACCCAAATAATATATTAATTTACCTATTGCAAAACTTAGAGGTTTTAAAGTATATAATTTAACATATACAAGGATTTCTATCGGGAGTGTTTTCAATAATTAACAGGTAAGAAATCTGTAGCATAATATAAATAGCTAGCCTTTTTGCCTACATACAATCTCATACACACAAATGCACACGCATACACACAGTTCTACAAGCAGTCTACCCCATTGCGCGCCTTTTAGCCCCCCGCGCTTCATAACGCATTACTTTATGTTGTATAACTTCCGTGTTTTTTATCCAATCTTAACGAAATTCACAAGATAGATCAAGAATACTATAATAATTAGGTTTGTACTGAGGCGGTCAGCGGACGAACTTAAAAAATCTAAAACAAAGTCAAATAGCGTACGAAAACGAATCTAGATTTTAAATTTGGTTGCTCCAGCTGTTATAATCTCTGAGAAACAGGACTTCATACAGAAGTATGGACATATGGGCATAGCTAGATCGAATCAGCTAGTCGTCCTGATGAAGAATATATATACTTTATAGGGTCTCAGATAATTATTTCAGCTTATTACATACTTTTCAATTTTGCACAATTCCATTAGCTCTCTTTTTCATTTTTAGAACATTTACCTTTAAAAGAGGCAAAGAAGGAGAAAATAGAAATGTGGAAAATCGAAAAGTGTGTAACAGGTAGATATAATGATCTGAGACCCCATAACGTATATATATATTGTTGATCAGGACGACTACGTGTGTCGATCTAACCATGTTTGTCTGTCCGTCTGTCTATCCCTATGAGCGTCTGTTTCTTAGATACTTTAAAATGTAGAGCAACCAAATTTAAAATCTAGATGCCTTATTATTGTACAATATATGAGATTATATATATGATTTTTAAATTTCTTCCCCTTACCCCGCAGTACGATAAACACGATTATTAAGCTCAGTTTTCAACCAAACTTACTAATTAGACCAATCTTGATCTACGTTGTGAATTTCGTTAAGATTGATTGAGAGTTACGAGAGTTATTTTATATTAAGTATAGCGTTATAGAATCCAAGAAGGGGGTGGTGGTTTAAAGGCGCGCGCAACAGGTCAAAGGGCATATAGAACTGTGTATATGTGTATGTTTGTGACTGTATGTACACCCAACTACACCTTTCTTACTTGTTTCTAAATGCAAAGGGGCTAAATATAAAAATAAGTTATGGCCAAATATGCAAACAATTAATTGAATAAATAAAACAATAAGCTTTTAATCACATTGTAAACTAACTACAACAAATCATCAAAACTTGTTTATTTTTGATTTAAAATTTTGTAAATTGGGCTACCCCTCGTGCTCTGTAATAAGTATGCACTTACCGCTCAATTGCCCATGCCTAAAAATCTCACACTCAATGAGTTACCACCTACCCCCTGGTAGTTTACAATCCCAGTAGCCCATTCCAACAGTCAGCTACGCTGTCAACGACGCGTGCGCCCTAATGCGCTTCACATAACACTTTGATCATTTTATGATCTGTCGATTAGCCTCATTGTTGTTGCCTTGTTGGGTTGTTGGATGATAGCACATCCCCCTACCATGGTTCTCATGAGTACTCGTACGTTGGCAACATCAGAGCTGGTACCTAGTAGCGATGGCTGGATGCGACCTATGTATATGCGAATATCTATCAGGGGTTGTCCTTGCCGTCGCTTGGAGTGTGTCTGCTTATGTAGAGACTGTGTGAGCAACACGCTTAATAGGATTAGCGCTGAAGAGCACTTAAGAGTCATATTATGAACGGCCACCAATGGTAGCATCACAATTGTTTTGACTGTTGCGTTTTGTATGTTTACAGTAGCAAGGAAGAAGAATAGCATATACCATAAAGAACTGACAATTGTTTGCCAACTTTCCCACTATACTCACAGTCTCCTGCTGTCACTAATGAGTGTCCGCTTCAAATGCTCTCAGTCAGAAAAGAATTCTCACACCAGCTTAGCATACGGCATCAAGTCAAGTGGCGCTTACAACCGAACTACTGAGAGCTTAGCATTACGGCACTACTAGCGCCATCTATAGAGTGAACTTTGAAGCTATAATTTATTGACTTTATACATGGTTATGGTTGATGTCCTGACTGAAAGCTGTCAAAGCATATAAGGTTGACAATTCATTCTAGTCTTAAATCAAAGAAGCGCTAAATTTAAAATAAGCTAATATATATATACGATAATATTTATATATATATTTATTTATATATATAAATATATATTTATATATTATAGCAGTTAAACGGACCTACTTCTGTTCCCTAAGTTATTTTTTTTTCCTCTGTTAGCAATCAGATTCAATCACGTTAACCATTGCCATTACCCGTTTAAAACCAAATAAAAGAGCTGTATATTTGGCTAGCAGTTTAACCCAGCCAATCATTTAAATTATATGAATTGGAATAATACAAAATTTAAATACTTCTATTCCGTACTGAAATTATCTCGTCAGTAGTGCATTTGTAGATGATTTTATATAGCTTGAAAGTTAGACTTACACAGTGCATTGCTGCCTCCGCCACCATTGCTGCTACTGCTGCTTTTGCCAACGCTGTGTCTCCCTAGCTCGCTACTGGAGACAGAAGAGGATGATGCGACGGCAGCATGCGAGGATGTGGTAGCGCAATCCAGAGAAGATTTTTCTGCAAAAAATCAAAAAGAAATAAAGTATGAAAAAAAACAAATACATTAATTGCAAGGCAGCACAAATTTGCACACTCAGCGCGGCACGCTCTGCCATTCGCTATAGAAACGCCACTGGGAAAGAAAAATGGGCCAGCTCATAAGTCATAAATCTCAACAAAGATAGTTGTCGGCAGCGTCGAATTCGCCGACGGTATCAAAACTAACTGTCCGTTTATTTATAGACCAAATTATGGTTACTTCAGTATACTGCACTGTACGCTGCATGCTGTATACAGTATCCAAAATATACAGTATGATGCTGGAGTGTTGTTCGTAGCTGGTACCGTCGCCCGACGATGACGTGGCTGACACGCAACGCCGCTCATCAACCACCCTTCTGATAGAACCGCCTGAGAACCGCAAAGGACATAATGGCAAGGGCTGTCACTTCAGACGCCGACCACCAGAATCAGCGGCAGGAGCAGCAGCAATGTTTAATTGCCGTAAATCTTTGTTTGATGTAAACAACAATAAAGAGCTGAGAAATTTAGAACGCTTCCAATTGAAATGTCAATGCAGATCATGATGATGATTCCAATGTATGATAATAGCCATGAAGCTAAGCATATTAGCATGGTTTGAGTGATAGGAAACGTGACTGTATCATAATTGAATCCCTGTTGTCTGAACATCATGTCAGAACATCGTGCATTTAAAAGAAGGAGGAGGTGTCTATATGATGGGCACTAAACTGAATGTTTATATCTTCTTTAAGTTATATGTAAAAATATTGACTGAGTGTAGTAATAGTAGAGACTAATCAACGAGGAGATTCAACATAACCAGATCCTAAATTAGTAGTATTATTAAAATAACATTAATATTATCATAAAAAAAAGTTATGTTTTCAAAATTGGTATTTAGTTGAAATGCAATAGACTATTGAGCTCAGTGCTTCCAAAAATATTATGAATGGACAATTTAGAGTCATTAAGTAAAAAATGGATAGTAATAGTATTAACAGCTAAACAATATATACAATATATACAATATATATAGATAAGTTATAATTATATGCATAATCATGGTTATTCGTACTTTCTCTCCTTTCTTTGCATGTGTAGCCAATTTATATCTGCGATTGTTCATTCCCAATACATTTAAAATGTTAAAGATGTTGTGGAACATAAGTTAAAAACAAAAGTAAAATATATTCAGTGTAAACACAAGTTACTTGAATTTAAGCAGCTCGAATTCAACCTAGCTGACTTATAGCCTTATTTTAATTATATACTAGATTTATGTATATACATATATATAATAAGCTGATATAAATTGGGAATATGTAGAATGATTTAGGGGTATCCCTGTAAGAGACTATGTACTCCTTGTTATTAGTCATATAGAATACTTGTAAATATTGATTAAGAATGCATGTATAATTGAAAACGTTTGTAATAAATAATGATGTATCATGATAATGAGTTCCACATGAGAAACTCCTTTTAAAGAAAAGCTGTAGTCGAAAAGGTAACAAAAGTCGCCGAAGAAGAAAATTAAAAGGGAGAATTCTATGCAAGGCCAGGTCAAAATAATAGAATTCATTTTACATTTGCTTGAGCGCATCGAGCTTGCTTGTGGTTTGAGACAATTCAAGTTCACGACATATTTGGGCTCAGTTATAGCTAAAGATTTATTTGCATGCCATATTTGAATCCGGTTAAGCAGCAACATTTGCCACAAACATTTTATACATGCCACAGATCTGAGTAAATTGTTGTGCAATTAAAAAGTCTGCGCAGCCGCAGAAATTTACCAAAAAAAAAGAGAAGAGAAACAAAAAAAAATAAATAACATTGGTGGGACAGAAAAAAACACAAAATAAGAAAAGGGGAAAAGGGGAGAAGGGAAGGTATTTCTTATAGAAATAAGTGGACAACATAACGGAGACGGTATAACAAACTCTCGTCAGGCACGCGATGATATTGTGGACAGTGCATTTTTGATGTGTCTATCAGACCCCCGACGAGGCCACATTATAAGCCACATCCGTTGTACTGGATTAAATTGATAAACACTAAAAAACACCAAAATGGACTGTCATATTCTATACACCGCATATCCTACACCCTGAAAGGAACAGCAAAGCAATTTCTGCCTCAACAGATGTAAACTAAACTTATAGACAAACATCTTAAAACTAAATCACAAAGTTTTAAAATACAACAACATTTGCTTCGAAAAATTTACCAAATACAGTATATACCGCTTATATGCAAAAGCTATAATGCAGAACATTTTTTGCATATATACGATATTTCCTTTTAAGCAATCAGGAGTTATATGCAAATACGTTGTATTTAAATGATTATTATAAAATAAACCACAGGCCTAGAAGTTTACTTAAATTTATATTTTATGCTGTTTGTCAGCTGTAAATAAAAAAAAAAAATACAGATTATTAAACAGAATTTTACATTTAAAATGAGATCAAAAATTTTAATATTGCTGTGCTACAGATAATAATTTGTTTGAAACTGATAAAATTTATATGAACTGATTCCAAATTAACGACTTTTTATTTGTTTATATGCAATATTTTCTTATACGCAATTTTTTGCTTTTATGAAGCTAAATTTAATTCTTAATAGTTTTATGATGTTTAAAAATAACATCATTTTGCATTTAAGCAATATTTCAATATTGCATCTTATAACCGATATATACTGTATATAACATACGGTGATAGTGTATCACAATAGCATTTGCAAGGGCAAGCAAGTAAGAAAGCTGTAGTCGGGTGTACCCGACTATGAGAGCCCCTTTGCCCACATACACAAACATACACACACACATATACAAACATACACACAGTTATACACACACTGTAAGCAGTTACGCGTGAATTTTAGCCGCCGCCGACCCCCCAATTCAATTTTGATGGAATTTACAATGTAGATCAGGAATGGTCTAATTATTATGTGAGCAAAATAGATCAGTGGGAAAAATTTAAAAATCTAAAATAAACTCGTAAAGCGTATAGATATAAAGAATATAGATTTGGTTGCTCTAGCTCTTATAGTCCCTGAGAAACAGGCGTTCATAAAGACAGACATGGCTAGAGCGACACACCTAGTTGTCCTGATCAAGAATATATATATATATTTTATAGGGTCTCAGATGATTATTTCTACCTTTTACATACTTTTAAATTTTGCACAATTCCATTAGCTCCCTTTTTCCATTTTCAAAAGGCAAAGGGGCTAACAAGTCAACCTCAAGAACTGCAGTTTATATAGATAATTCAATTTAGCTTTTTATATGCAAAATTATAATACTCTTGGTAAAATTTATAAAAAGCTTAAACTAATTCTATATATTCGTACTCATAGTTATCCATATATATGGCTGATGAAAGCCCATTTTCACGTTTTATCCTTCTATAAAGCGCGCAGCTCCTACTAAAAATTGAATAACACAAGAAAACTGTAGTCGGGTGTAGCAGACTACGAGAATCCCATTGCCCACATATATAGATATACAGTCACATACACCCACATACACATAGTTATACAACAAGCTGTTGCCAGCGCATTTTAGCCCCCCACCCCAGGCTCCATAATGCTATACTTAATATTGAATAACTTCCCAGTTTCTTAATCAATCTTAACGAAATTCACAATGTAGATCAAGAATGGTCTTATTATATTGTGTGGTTGCTCTAGCTCTTATAGTCACTGAAAAAGAGGCGGTAATACAGACAGACAGACACAGGGACGGACAGACGGGCAAACAGAAATGCCTAGATCGAATCAGCTAGTCTTTCTGATCAAGAATATATATACTTTATGGGTTATCAAATGATTATTTCTACCTGTTACATACTTTTGGATTTGTGTTGAAAAACCAAGCCATTGTCAGAAACTCTTACAGGACAATTGTATGTATATAAATTTATAGGGAACTTTAGAGTCGAACATAATGGAATAGCAAAATTTTACTTGTTTTTGATTGTTATTGTTGCTGCTGCAACAAAATTATGTACATAGCATGTCGCGGTTTCTGTTAGCTGTTTGGCCCATAAAATGTAACGGGTATTTGGAGTCCGGTTCGGTCCGGACATTTTGGGAGTTCTGACGTCGATGGTGGTAGTGAGCAATGGTCAACATATGCCGCTAGATGTGTTTAAATAAATACGCGAAATTTGCCACTTTTGTAAAGAACATTTTTTGTTGGCCTCGGCTATGCCGGAAGTGCAGGATTTGTTTTCCGCCATTTCGCTGACATTTGTACTAGACCATTGGAAGAAGGTCAGTGGGTTGCTATTTTGGTTAGAAAGCTAGTGAGTTGGTGAAAGACATTCACTGAACATAAATAACCTGCTAAAATGTTATTTGAATTTAGAAAAAAAAATATAAAATATACATAACTAGAGAGCAGTCAACAGGACTGAACAGTATTTAGAAAAAAATATATATAAAAGTCCAATAAAATTAATTTCAACTTTTGGGATTGAGCCTAGCTACGGTATACCCAGTTACCCAGTATATAATTTAAGGAGGACATCAATTAAAATAAGGATTCTATACAGGGAAACTCCTAAAGAAAACATACGCTGCATCTTTATTGCCTTGCACCAGTTTGTTAACCATATAAATATACACCCTAGTAACATTGAGTTCGGAATAGCATGAAATATCCTTACTCAGCGACAAATAATACTACTTTTAAATAATACTACTTTGTACAAAGCGTCCTCCTAAAAGAGCGAAAGAAGATATCTTCAGCGGAAAATGATATCCAAGTTCGTATTGAAGGTTGATAATCTCAACCAGTTACATTGTTATCTTTAAATTAAAAGCAAAATAAATATTCATAGCCTGTAATTTTAAGGCTATTATCAAAGTATTTGCAGATTCTCCAACTAATTAGACAGGTAAATCGGAGTAGAATTATCAAACTTATTAAAAGTTATGAAATTTACATAGTTTGCAAAAACTTACCTGACCGAACTTTGTGCTCAACATGTGACGTTGTAGTGACTGAGAGCGGTGCTGGCACGGACGGCGAGCTAACTGCATCCAAAGAAACAGTGGGAAGCTGGCCAGCGCTGGACGTGATCACACCATGCTGAGGACCAGCAGGTGAACAGCCGGACGGTGGCTGCAAAGGATCCAGTCGATGCCGCTGAACAGAGCTGCCAAGAACACCTGCACTGCTGCTGCTGACGCTATTATAGTTAAGTACGCCCACACCGACACCAACGCCAACACCTACACCGACGCCAACGCCACCACCCGCATTGTGTGTTAAGCCAAGACAATTTCCAGCTCCACTTCCGTTCTGCATTACGGGCAGTGTGTCCAGTGTGTCGGTTAGACGCTGACTGGAATAGATGTCACTATCGAAAGAACCGAAAGAACGTGCAATAAGACCTAAAAAGGATAGTTTAATTTTTAAACGAATGCAATTACTTACCTAAATGCACTGCTCGCACCAAAGAAACTACTGCGATCCTGCAATGCTGCTTTGGCCTTTTCTACGCTCTGTTTTAACTGTTCAAATGTGGACTGATGAAAGCGATAGGAGGTCCAATCTGGAGAGCATTGACCCAATGTTAAACAATCCTCCGTTTTCACTTGCGCCAGTGCCGGAGGCGACACCCGCTTTAAGTCCAACGCCGTTTGATACGAACACGAATTTTCGTACATGGCGCGATCTTCTGAACCGTCAACAGCTAGGTGTTGGTTGAGCAAAGGATTCCACTTGACTCTGTGTAATAGTTAAAGAACTTAATTGAAATTGTTTTCATATAATTTAAATAATTAAATTGATTTGAATGTATTCATTAGAAAAAGAGAAAAGAATGTGCCATAGTATTAAAGGAAAATATATATTTATATATATATATATATATATATATATATATATATATATATTTAAATATATATAGCTATGTAAGTTGAAGTACTTATTTAGTGCTACCTATAAATGAAAACATCCATAAATCATAACAAATCGCCCACAATTAATGACTGCAATTTAAAAATGTTGCAGAATGAACTGCAATTGTTATGACCCTTGTGGTATATGTCCTAGGGCTAGTCCTCTCCGAACATAATTAGTAGTACAACCAAAACTAGGCCCCTAAGATATGTATACGCCATGCATAATTATCTGCTTGATTATTTATTGTTCTGTGTATACCCGGTGCCAGTCCACGCTGCGTATGACCGTTATGCGTGGGCGGCAACCATTTGAGCGTGCATTTCTAATGGCTACTGGGCTGCGGGTGCAAAGAGGAGACGGTGAGTAGAATGCAGGAATTGAGGGATATGCACTGGACAACAGCAGAGCACCAGAAGCAGCACAAGTACTGCCTTGGGCCATTGTTTATAGCGTGTGAGCTGTATGTGGTGTATGGCCTGCCATGCAAATTTTTGCACTCTGCCTTGATCGGAAGTAGCTGAATTTTGATTTATGCCAACAAAATTTATGCCACAAATACACAACAGCAAACAGCTAACAGCAAAAAGCAACGAGCAAACAGCAGCCACGGAACTCAAGCTTATTTTGTACAATTACAAGTCCTTTAATATCTCTGACCATCAGACAGAAGCTTTAATGTTACCATCACAGCATCAATGCGAACATTTTATTATCAATGCTGCCGCATCTACAACGTCATCAGGCGGCTGACAATATAAACGGCCTGCACACGCCTTGTTTATTTATTATTTATCATTGTCCTTGCTGTGCGCTATATATACTTTTGACTGCTAACTGTTGGCTGCTGACTGCTGGCTGCTGGCTGCTGGCTGTTGCCTGTTGGCTGCGAACTGCTAGCTGAAGGCTGATGGCTGCGCTACGCTCTCGTTTACATGTAAGCAAATTGCGAGTTGTCCAAACGGCAGGAGTATTACAAATAGAAGCAGAAGCGAAAGCACAAGGCGAACATCACGCAGCCATTTTGAAGTTATCGCATTCGTTGAGCGCGCGCACACCGGAAATACGAGCAGGATGCCAGGATGCCTTGGTTTGGCTTGGCCTGGCATGGGCATAGTCTATGGGGTAAAAAAAAGGTATGAATATGAAAGTAGGTCGGAGTGTGAGGATGGGTATGGGTATGGGAATTCGTATATGACGCGTGCTTACAAGTTGAGTGAAAAGATTGCTGCCAATATACATATTTTGGATACTGTTGATAACTGGCTAATGATATAATGCCACTGAAGAGCTTTTAATTAACAGGATGAGGCCACACGCGCACTGTGAAACGACGGCGGAGGCACTTTAATGGTTTGTAAGATTTCCCTATCGGCTCTTGCTAATGGGTTTACTTAACAGGGATGTGGTAAGGGGCGTGGCTATTTTACACTCAGTTAATTTTGTGCTTATAAATCTAAACTTTTCTATGCGATGCATTCATATATCCACCCTATCGCTGCACTGACAGTTACATTATGTTCAAGGATAGCACTACTGAATCATTATGAATAGAAATATCTATGTCGAACAGAAACTCTTAATTAATATGTTAATTTTTTGAATAATAATAATAATTAAAAAGCACGTTTTTCTAAGAGCTTCCGTTTAGAAACTTTAAATTATAAATTTAATATAATTTTGCCTTTGAAAAATAAAGAAGGGAGCTAATGGAAATGTGCAAAATCGAAAAGTGTGTATCAGATAGAAACAATCATCTGAGGCCCCATAAGGTATATATTCTTGATCGTCACAACTAGTTGAGTCTAGCCATGTCCCTCTGCGAGTCCGTCCGTAGCGACGCCTGTTTCTCAGAGACTTTCGCAAGCTATACGAGGTTTTTTTTCAGATATATGAATTTCCTTCAATGATCCGCGCAGTACAAAAAACACTATTATCAAGGACAATTTTCATTCGATCGAACTTAGTCCTTGCACACATAATGATTAGACCATTCTTGATCTACTTTGGGAATTTTGTTAAGAATAATTAAATAGCACGAAAGTTATTCAATATTAAGTACAGTATGTATCGGCTATAAGGTGTACAGTTTATATGCAAATATTGCCTTAATGCAAAATGATGTTATTTTTAAACATCATAAAACTATTTTGAACTAAATTTAGCCTCATAAAAGCAAAAAATTGATTGTATATAAGAAAATATTGTGTATAAAGAAATAAAAAATCGTTGATTTGGAATCAGTTCATATAAATTTTATCGGTTTTAAACAAATTATAAGCTGTAGGACATTAATACTAAAATTTTTTATTTCATTTTATATTTAATATTAATATTATTATAGCTGACGAACAGCATAAAATATAAATTTAAATAAACTTCTTAACGTGTGGTTTATTTTATAATAATCATTTAAATTCAACGTATTTGCATATAACTCATGATCGCTTAAAAGGAAATATCGAATACATGCAAAAAAATTTCTGCATTATAGGTTTTGCATATAAGCGGTATATATTGTATTACTTTATGTAGCGCGGGGGTAGGGGACTAAAAGGCGCGGGCAACAGCTTGCTGTGTGTGAGGATTTGTGTGTATGTGGGTGTATTTGAATGTATGTCTGTATATGTCAGAAAAAGGGGTTAAGTAATATATATGTTTTTAGCCTCTTTGCCTTTACAGAAGAAAAGGCAGCTAATGGAAATGTGCAAAAACGAAAGTTTGTAACAGGTAGAAATAATCATTTCAGACCCTGTAAAGTATATATATATATATATATATATTGTGAATAAGGACGACTGGCTGAGTCGATCTAGCCATGTCCGTCTGTCCGCCTGTCCGTCCGTACGAACATCTGTTTCTCAGAGAGTTGCTAGAGCAACCAAATTTGGAATCTAGATTCGATATATTCGTACGCTATTCGAGTTTGTTTTAGATTTTGGAATTTTCTTCCCTAACCCCTGCAATACGAAAAAAAATCCGATTTTTAAGCACAGATTTCAACCAATCGCATTCCTTTATGGCCCACATAATAATTACACCATTCATTATATACATTGTACATTTCTTTAAGATTGAATTAAAAAACATGGAAGTTATACAACATTAAGTGTCGTGCAAAAGATTGCGGGGGCGCAATGAAGTAAAGTACGTGATGATCTGTAAGTATGTTTGGATGTGTTGGCAAAGGGGTTCTCGTAGTCGGGTACACTCGACTACAGATTTGTTACATGTTCGATATATAATATAAATAATTTTGATAAATAAAGTTATCCGTATATTACAAAAAAAAAAGTTCTTAAAAAATAATTTAAAATAAATTTATTACTAAATAAAAAATGTATTATTTTTATTTCTTATTGTCATGAGAACTTTGGGAGTATAGAAAAGCTAAAAAACAAATCACAAATCAGAGATTGATTGTATTATTTTACATGGAAGATCATGGGTTCGAAACCTCACAAACCACAAAGGTTTGATTTAAAGTGTTTTTAATACATTAATTAAAGTTTATCAAAAATTAAATAAAAATCAAATGTCATCAATCAAAGAATATTTAAATATTAGTTGGAGGAGGACATGTGACTACTAACAAATTCCTATACATATACAGCTGTGGACTCAGTTTTAACAGCTTTTAGCTCACCTCAGGATTATGCTGGTTCTGTTGATTAACTTTATCCAAAATATGTATGAGGTGAAATCAATTAAAACATTTCATAAAAAATTTCAACTTTTTATGACAATTTTATATAAATATAGATGTATATATATATATGGATATATATATATATAATATATTGTTTTGTAATCACCGTCGGCATAAACCATTAACAATCACCGGTCACTAGACAGTCACTCAAGTACGTCGCTTGGCGGCATTTGTACTCTCTTCTTGTGTAACATTAGCTAACCGGAAGTAAAACTATAGTCCAAAAATGGCGACGGATATTCGACAAGTGAACAAACGACACGCAAATCGTTTGTTTGTTTAGTTAAGTTAGTTACTTGTTTAAATTCTGTAACGGATATGCAAGAAAAATTGTCAGTGCGACAGTAGGAGCAAGGACGAATACGCGAATAACTCAGCCCCAAAGGAAATAGACCACACGTCACTTTAACATTATTTAATGTTTTGATGTTTCAAAAGCTGTTGCAGGTCTCACAGACGCGTAATGTGACGGGGTCGCCAACAATATAAAAAGCTGAATTTCAATAATTTCCGCAAAAAAAAAAATAGAGTTGCAAGACACACACATACACGCACACACTTGGCGAGAGGAGGACATGTGACACTGACACACAAGCTGCCACGCCTACTGACAATCGGCTGGTAAGCAACAAGCGAATTTGTCCAAGTTTTGTGAGTTTGTGTGTGCTTTATTTTGTTTTTATTTGCTTTTTTGTTGCTTTTTTTTTTTGGTCGCGTCCTCCTGCCCAGTTGGTCAAAGGCTTCTCTTCGTGGCTTCCTGTGGCTGCTTGTGTCAACGTGTGGCCGACGAATCTTAACCGCAAAGTACTGTTATTATGTTGCTCCGCGACGTGTCGTAACGGTAACGCGCACTCCAAGTTAATGTGTATGTCCCGGTAGATGGCTCGTCCTTACCACACACAAATCATCTCGTGCGCGCGCTCTCAAGATGGCGGCAACCAGCGCTTGGCTGGCATACTTACTCCTCCCACATTGGAGCTGTAATCATGAGGGACCATCAGCAATCGGAACGCTGTAGCAAGGATGCCCATACAGCACGTCCTTTTGCGGTGGTTGATGCGCAGGCGCGCTTAAATGCACGTCCGTCCATCCGTCCGTTTATCTGCTGCCATCGGGCTGCTGTCGCTTACACAAGGGGCGGAGCTTAATCACGGACACTAACGATGTTCATACTGGCTGCGATTGTGTTTAACATTATTGTATAGAACTGTAGCACTATGATACTGTAGCACAGGCGGTGGCATCATTAGGCCAAGCAAAGGCCCCATTTTAGGCGGAAGTGCGTATGAGCAATATTTTAACAATGGCGTTTAAAACAGTAAAAGAGCCAGCACTAACACAAGCACAAGAACACAAACACATTCATATATACAAATATATTCTTGTTTGCCTATCTGTATTCAGCCATTAGGACCTTACTTTGGGGTCAACTCGCATCAAGTGTGGCTTAATTTCCAATGCAGCAATGCTTATTTTTAGTCTCTTCTGACAGCTTGTCCCTGAGCTGACAAAGACTAAAACAGCGTCGGGTAAGGGAGTCGCCTCAAATAAGCACACAGACACATAGACTTATAATCATTCGTATAAAGGAACATACCATTACCAAGTGCCCACAATGACGCACAAGACTACCAAGTGCGCCTGTCAGAGGATATAATTATCACGCCGAAAGAAGCTTGTGCTATAAATTATACGTACTACTTGTTTGTTCAAATATGTGCATATGCGTTCAAGTGTGTGTGCCATAAATGATAGTGTTAGCTGGACACTTCAAACGATAAAATTTAAATAACAAATTTTAAATGCACCCAAACGGCTTCAAGAATCAAAGCTCTTGGTATAGGAAAGAAAAGTTTGCTTAGGTATCAACCATCCAACGGCACACATACCGAGTAATGAAATGCATATGTATTTCCTCTATCAATTTATATATGTTCACCTGTGCAACAATCTACTTGCCAATTTGTATGTATCAATGGGGCGATTGAAAACTTGCGACGCTATGCGATTCAACAAAGAACTGAACTTTTTAGCCCCTTTGACTTAAAAAAAGGCTAAAAGGGAGCTGATGGATATGTGTAAAATCGAAAAGTATGTAACAGGTAGAAATAATCATCTGAGACCCCATAAAGTATATATATTCTTGATCAGAACGACTGCTAGAGTCGATCTAGCCATGTCCGTCTGTCCGTCCGTATCAACGCAAATCTCTCAGACACTATAAGAGCGAAAACAACCAAATATGGAATCTAAATTATTTATTTTCTTACGCTATACAACTTTGTTTTGGATTTTTTAATTTCCTCCCCTGACCACCGCTGTACGAAAAACACAATTATTCACCACAATTTTGAACCAATCGAATTTAATAATTAGGTCAATCTTGATCTAAAAAGCGCGCGCAATGTCTCAAAGTGCGTGTATAACTATGTGTATGTGAATGTATGTAACTGTATGTGACTGTATGTGACTGTATGTGAATGTATATAAGCAAAGGGGTGTTCGTAGTCGGGTACACTCGACTACAAATTTCTTACTTGTTTTAACATAGCTGCTATTAGCCATTTAGTTTTAACAAAAAGTTATATATTTTACAATTTTATATTAATTAATGCGTATGTCAATGTTTTGCTCAAATATTTGAAATGTGTATTCTGTTTCTAGTTATATTGCCAGTAGCCCCAAATATATTCAATTTAAAGGTATTATATTACGGTGCATTTTACGGCTATCGGCAACGGGTGCTAAGCAGTTTTCAAGTAAATGCAAAAATGTTGTGTCGAATGTAGGTATGGGTGTATCTATATGTGTTAACAGATTGTGAACGGGCCGCCCTCTTCCCTCTCTCGCTCCCTCTTCATACCTCTTCTGTTTTACTTCGCTATCAATGCATTGTCAGCAATTTCATGCAGTTTGATAATTAAAGGGGTTAACGACTTGTGAACATACAAATCCATTAATCATGAATAACTTTTGTGCCTGAGCCTAAGCTCAAATATTCAAGTCTCCTCAAGTCTCCTAAGCTGTCATCAATTATTGCAAAACTAATGATGAGGAAACCAAATTTTAAAATCTGCAACATTCGAATAAGCCACATATAAATTTTTTACTGATTAATACTGATAAAGACTGATTAACAGACATTTAAATCGATGGGCTGAATCGAGTCGCCAATTTATAGTGATTATATATATGTACGTTTACACTTACACGTAATTTTAAAAGTAAGCTGTATGGTGACCAGATTTATAGCCGCCACGTGTGGCATAATAGAATACGTTAAATCGTGTTTTTAACCCCTTTACCTTTTGAAAAAAGATAAAAAGGGAGCTAATAAACTAGTTGCAAAATCTAAAAATATGTAAAAGGAGAATTAATCATCTGAGACCCCAGAATGTATATATATTCGTGATCAGGACGATTAGCTGAGTCAACCTAGATATGTCCGTCTGTCTGTTCGTATGAACGTCTGTTATTCAGAGACTATAGAATCTAGAGCAACCAAATTTGGAATCTAGATTCCTTATTTTCATACGCTATGTGAGCTTATTTTACATTTTTGACGCCTAAATAGACGTCGACCACATAATTTAATAAGCAGGACACAAATTTAATTTTCTTGTTTATATTCTTATTATGTATAGGTTACACCTTAGTGGTTAGCCGGTGCGCCCAATTAGGCTGAAGTTTGTAATAAAGGACACACAATAATAAAATAAAATTTTTTAATTTCATCCCCTTACCCCTGCAGTACGAAAAACACGATTATTGAGCACAGTTTGGAAACGATAGAATTACTTGTTTTAACACATAATTTGACAACGTTCAGATTGATTCAACATTCAACATTAAGTATCGAGTTATGATATTCATAATTTGATTACTTCACCTCTTATAGCCTTGAGCAACAGGAGTTCATACAGAGAGTAGACGGACAGACAGCAGACGAACAGGCGTAGATTGATCTTTATCAAAAATATATTTAAAGGGTCAGAGATGCTAACATACTTTTGTTTTTGCACACTTTTGAATTTTTTAAAAGGCAGAAGAGCTAATAATTATAGCATAAAATGGATAACATTACATTTGGCATATCGTTTATCATTTATTATACTTCGCAAGGTATGGACAATTTAGCCTAAGCCCATCTGCAATAGGACGTAGGCCCATCTATTTTCAATTGCGTTAGGTTTAAAGAAGGAATATACAGGAAAAAGCTTTCTTATGCATTACAAGTATTGTAATTCCTCTTAAAAGTTCAAAAGCTTGCAAAGTTGTTGTCATTCAAAGGACTTTTAAGTCAAGACACAAACCAGAATGAAGTACACAAGTAAAAATATCAAATTTAATTTAATTAAACACACATTTTCATTTATCACATAAGTTGTATATACTCAAATGACAAATAATTGTAAAGTCTGTAAAGTTTGCACTTGTTCTGTTGCTAATATTAAAAAATAATAAAAAAATTGTAAGGAATTATGGGGAAGGGAATAAGTGGAAGGATTCTTGTATTACGCGTCTTAAATGCACCGTGTGAAAAACGTACGTATAGAAAAAAGGGAAAGTATAAAAAGTTGTTTGTAACTTTGTGCGGAAGTACGGCAAAGTTGTGCCTAGTCAGGAGCATCATTAGCATTTAAATGCGACTTTTAGAGGTTGTCTTTACTTCGAATAACTTTCGCACGAAGAACACCTAGAAATAGAAAATGAATACAATACGTTATTTTAATCGGTGTAAAAACTTTTTAAAATCTAACCTGTATGGAGCACGTTATTAGAATTACAACAATTTGACTTATAGAAAAAGTCTGAATGTACGAATTGTTATCCAAAAGAAGCGCAAAATCTCGCGATTCTCTATGGCGGCTGTGGGCCTGGTAACCCAGCATTTCATTAATGTTCCGTTCAACGGTTCCGATCGTAGCCGTAAAGTTTTGCATATTTAGTTGTAGTTCTTCAATTTCTTTGGCATACTTGTCCCATGCATCGTATTTGACAACCGTTATGTAGATGTTTACGAGTTTTCCCGCAAAACGTGAAAACTGATTGTCTATACACACGGAGTAATAACCACCAGGCGATACCTGATCTGTGTAATCCGCTGTAGCTTGCCATTGATATGGCTTTACAACTTCACCTGCAGGATTGCGCACGGCAAACCCGGCCATGCCATCCCCACCGCGAACCACCTATAACAATAGCAAAATATTTATTAAGAATAATGTTTAGATTACAAAGCCGGAAAACTTACACTGAATGATACATAGAAAGTGGCACCCGCCTGCACATATTGGTGATAGCAGTCTTCCTTGCCGGCGTCAATGTGTACCTACGTGTTGAATACAACAAATATTTATTTATTGTGTTACTTATTATGTAGTTTTGAAAGTGTACCTTGTAGTCCATTGCTACAGCTGGTAAGTTCTCGTACCATGGCTGTTGTGCTTCTTGTGCACTAGAAAGCATAAATAGGTAGGCAAAACAAATCAATGTAACTAGCACAAACAGATTAAATCTATCCCGTTGCCACGTCAATCCAACCATTTTGGATTGTAAACAACTTTCCCTTCGTATGCGCAACAGGTTCTGTATGACTTAAATGCATGCAAAAGACATGCACGAAAGCTTTAAAGCTATTTTAAATAAGAATTTTATTGATGCGCAATATGTAACAATTTCAGCAATTTAAAACATTAACTAACAATTCGTTTTGTTTCTAACCATACACATCCATTTGCACACACATGTTTTTAACCACCCAAAAACTTAACATTATGCGCTAATGTTATTAACAGAGAACACAAGTTTTACTGTAAAATCTGTTAGTATTCATCGACTTCAATGAAAATTAAAAAGGTTAAGAAATTAAAAAACTGCTTTAAATAAAAATATTGACGACAGAATAAAACATATTATTCCTAGGTAGAAAAAAATCAAGTTGAAATTGGTAAACTTTCAAAATTAACAGCTCTTGATATGAACGGAATCACTTACTAATTGGCAGCAGTGTCGACAGAACTTTGTGAGTAAAAGTAACTAGAATTGGATATAAAAGTAGCAAAAAAAAACTAAAATGCGAAATGGAAATAGCCAAATGAGAAATCAGAGTTTTTAGCGTGTTGACTAAGAAATAAAAAAAAAAATAATGGTTTTCAAATATCAGAGATTTGACGGTGTTTATGGTCTGTTGACAACATTCATTAGCAGTGCAAGTAACATAACATACCATGAACGTAAATTTTTCAACAAGTTCAGTGCTTGTTTACTTGAACGACTTAGCAATATAATTAATCGAACTAGTCTAGTTCATTTAGTTCTTTTTGCGTAATTTATTTATACTTTTAGAAATATTTAATATTATTTTAAGTGCTATCTAAATATAAAATATTATATAAGAGGATATATTCTTTAAATCGGATTTTGTTTTATTAATTTATTATATATTAAACAATTATGTTTTACATATGAATTTAAACTATCTTCAAATTTGTAGGGTGTATTTTAAGGCGCGCAATGCGGACTTAAACAACAACTGATAAAACACCTATAAATATATACAAATATATATATAGCATATATGTTAACACTGTTATCGTGTTTTTCGCAGTTGCATTGGATTTTTGTTTATCAATTGTTTGCGGTTTTTAAAAACTGCAATAAAAGTGTGTGAATTTTGAAGATAAATTTAAGTTCCATTACTGCATAGCTTGCCACAGAGTCAACCAAACACTAAGTAGACATGGTTTACGTTACAGAAGATATTTTCGCAAATGCTGCGATGAATTCTTTCACTAAGAAAACTGAAACTATACGCCGCTTTACTCTTAGCAATGATGAGAAAATGTCTGTTCAGATAATAACACTAGGTGCTACCATCACTAGCATTAAAGTTCCGGATGCCCTGGGTCAGGTGGAAGACGTGACTCTTGGTTTTGATGACTTAGCCGGCTATGAGAGTGAACAAAATCCTTATATGGGTGCCACAGTAGGTCGTGTCTGCAATCGCGTAGCCAATGGAAGATTTGTGTTGGACGGTAAAACTATAGAAGTTTCCCGGAACAGAGATGGGTTCCAGCTACATGGTGGTTTCGTAGGGCTTAACAAAGCAAATTGGCATGTGACAGAGGTGCTGCCCAATGGCGTCACTATGACACATACAAATCCCGATGGTCATGAAGGATATCCCGGCGAGGTCAGTGCAACAGTACATTTTACGCTTACGGATGATAACTGCTTGCACGTAGTCATGGACGCGGTAACCACTAAGCCAACACCAATCAATCTCACCAACCACTCTTACTTTAACTTAGCAGGTCATAACTCGGGAAAAACTGGACTTTATGAACATGAGATTGAAATAAATGCTTATGGTATCACCGAAACTGACTCTAATTCTATTCCTACGGGTAAAATCCTTCCGCTTGATGGCACCGAATTTGATTTGCGTATTGCCAGTAACCTAGGTAATCGCCTTAAGCGTCTGCAGCCCAGCTTGGGCTATGATGACAACTTCTGCATCAAATTCACTCCGCCAGAAAGCATTACTAAAGTTGCTCGAATCATGCATCCTCCAAGTGGTCGCTGGCTAGAAATTGCTAGCAATCAGCCAGGTGTGCAATTTTATACTTCCAACTTTTTGCCAAATCAGGAACTAGGAGAAAGTGCCCTTATTGGCAAGGCAAACACGGCCTACACCAAGCACGGCGCTTTCTGTTTGGAAACCCAAAAGTTTCCCGATTCCATGAATCATGATAACTTCCCTACAGTCATAGTGCGTCCAAACGAGAGTTATCACCATGAGGTTATTTATAAATTCGGTAAGATTCGTTAAACAAAACGTTAAAGGAGCTGAGAAGATAATGCTATGCATGTAACTTATCCACTGTAAAGAAGCAAGTTGTTACCAATAAACTTAATGCACGCCAAACACCTCTTGATAAATTTACTGCACGACTCAGGGTTATAAACTAATGCAATTAAAAAATAGTACAAGATTATAAGAGTCTGAAATACTATATAAGGGGCTTGTATTAGGACTGTATAAGTGAATACGTTTACACAAGTTATCCAATGAACGTTCTAGAAATTGTGTTATTATTGCTGCTTAGTCCTGTTCTTACTTTTAGTCAAGGCTCTTTGCGCATTATCAATGGATCATCCGCTAGGCTGCAGCAATTGCCCTATCAAGTGGCATTGCACTGCTACTTCAACAATACTGACAGTTACAATATTTGTGGCGGAACTATTATCTCCAAGCGTTGGATACTCACAGCAGCCCACTGCTTGTATGAGCCGGATGCTGAACTGTAAGCTAAATTTAATTATAGAAATCCCAATGGACGTTTGTATAAGATCAAGCTTATTTACAGTCTACAAGTTCTTATTATTGCGGGTGCTGTGAATAAGGCAGTTAAAGTTGAGCGTGGATATATTGAAATGGTAGTCAATAAGAGCTCAACAATCGTTCACGAACGTTATGATGATAACACTGTTGCTAATGATATTGGCTTAATCAGGCTACCTACGGATCTTAGAGTAAATGCATACGTTAAGCCAGCCAAGTTACCAAGGTCTTCCGATAGATATATAGGACGTCGAGCCGTTAGCTCGGGCTGGGGATTGACAAGCCAAAATGAACCTAGCAATATATTACAATATGTTTATGTAAAAATAATTTCCAATAGGATATGCGCTCGAAAATGGGATGCGCATCTTGATGGTGAACGAAAGTTAATTCTAGATTCCTTTATATGCATTGATTCAGTAAGAGGGCTACCTTGTCGTGGCGATTCCGGTGGACCACTGGTTTTAGGTGATGGGTCGCGAACTGTAATAGGCATCGTATCACATGGCTTTGATGAAGATTGCCATATAAGAGTGCCTGACATATTCACACGTGTCTCATCATATGTCAGGTGGATTAAAAGTCATACAGGACGATTGGACGCATAATTAATCTGAAATATACCCTACAAATAAATACCAGTATAATAACTTTAGATTCTTTTCAAACATGTGCTTTATTTATTTTCTCATACAAACTCCATACACTACTCACTCCTTCCATGCTTTCACATAATATCTATCATTTGTGTTCGCTAAATTTGTTATTATCCTTTTTATGTAGTGTTAAACAATTTGCTTATGATACTCGTATATGTATATATATATATATATATATATATATATATATATATATATATATATATATATATATATATATATGTGTGTGTGTTTGTGTCATTTGTTACTAATGATATTGAATATTCATAAATTGATTTGTTTGTATGTGTATATGTATATGTATATAATATACTTCAATCAATGCAAGTTTTAAATGTACAAAATCTAATGATTATGTGCTTGCAATACTCTACCTTTTGTTCATTCTTAATGCATATCAAGAAATTTTCTTTTCATTTTTATAAGAATTTGTTTGTTCATAATATTTACACACTATTTAAACAAATTTGTTAAAGTCTATACAATTTGTTTATTAACAAAGAAGCTATTAGATTACTTATTAAAAACTTTAAAAAAAAAAGAATTTATTTACTGCGATTTTTGTTATAGCCATATAAATTATTTTTCTATTTTTGTTTTCATTTTAAAAATAGAAATATGTTGTTGCATAACTTTTGCAAATAATATATATGAATTATTTAATTACTTTTGATATTCTTTTGTGAATTTATTTACAATGCGTTTAACTAGTATATATATAAATATTCTTGCAATAAAGTAAATAATAATAAAAATAGTAATATATCACTATTTAAATGAAAGAAAATGTTATGTAGCTCATTTGATGAAACACTTGGACATGATTGTAACATATAATAGATATGAATATTTAGTTGGTGGATAAAATAAAAGTTAATGCCGAAACAGGATTCGTATTAGTTTATCATTTATTTGAGACTAGAGTATAGAACTTTTAATTTTTCAATTAAATTTTCATATAAAACGTTTGCATGGGCTTGTCTTATAGTTTTTTTTACTCAATATATATATATATATATATATTACTTGTTTGTTAATTTCTTAACTAGTTTTATATGTCAATATTAAGTATTAATATTAATTCTTTTTACTATTTTTTTATTTTTGCTAAGTTTTGCTTTTTGAAACAGTAACTTTCAGTCATCTTCGTAATCATTATAATACCTATACATACGTACAATATTGTTTATTGTTGTATTATTATTTATGAGCGTGTTGTAGGATGCATATGGAAACGCATTTCTTATATAGTGTGTCGATTTATATAAATTATTAATAGATTTCACATTTTCTTCTCAATTTTCATTCTTCGTATAAAAGCTAAATGTTTATTGCTGCGTATTCGTATATTATATATGATAATTTTTTTCTGTTAAGATCTAATTTTCCTCATAAAAATTGTATTTGTTTAAAAAAAATCTGCTCGTTATTTATATCTTTAACTGTTTTTTTTTTTTAATTTTATTTTATGCTTTGTTTTTTTTCTTTTATGTGTATAATTATTGTTTTTTTTTTTTTTTTTTCTTTTTTTTTGGCAGTTATCGTTTGTTAGGTTTTTGACATGTTTTCCCCATCCCCTTAATTTTTGGTTTTTTTTGTGATTATTCCAAGTTTACATTATTATTTTTATTCCGTTAATTTTAAAGTGTAATTTGTTTATTATGTATATAATATGCTAAGCAACTAACATTGGACCTTTCCATTGCGCGACGCACTATATAAGAAAACTAGCTACTTGATTACTTATTATTCGCGTATAATAAATGTATTTATATAAATATTAAGATTATTATTAGTACTATATGTTAATATTTGTTCTCTTTTATGTGTGTGTTTTGTATGTGTTTTCATGATATAAAAGTTGAATATGAAATTTGAATATTTTTTTTAGATGATAGCGGCAACTTAGTTGATTGCAAATAATTAACTATTCACCTTTCACATATGTTAACGGATTAACTTACCGGGGATTCCCACCAGTCCCAGTTAGTTATCCAGCTCCAATTGAAACTCCAACTGTAAACCGACATAATAGTATTATACACATAATTAATTAACGAAAATTGCCTGTCTATGCTATAGCAAGACAAAAGTTTGTATAGCTGCTGCCTCATATAAAAAATTACGACTAGAACTAAGACTACGACCATATAAAGTCATCAGTCGCACTCGGGTCCCTCGGAGAAATGGCCACGCACATCAAGTGCCGATGCCAACTGGAAAACAATGTGCGACAGGGAAGGATGTTCAAGAAGCTCATTTGCCGGCAGCTGTGGTTCGCAGCGTGGCCTCATGTGTCTTCCACGAAAACCACGATGCAAACGTAGCACAACATCACAGAAGACGAAACGTAAAATGAGTGTGCGCAAAAAGTCATCCCCAAAAAACTGAACATAGGAAGAATCTAAACCAGAAAGTTATTTATAAAATAATTTAGATCTGTAAACTATTTCATAATTTTAAGTCTTACCAATGTAACCAATACCCTGCTCAATCTCATCGATGCGACAACGAGTGACCAGCCGTGAAGCTTCTGTTATAAAACGATCCACATAGGTCTGACAGCGTTCCCAGTGATGGATTGGCACATCGCCTACATTACAGATATAACAAAGGGCCGTAAGCGGGGAGTGCAGGAACAATGTAAACAATGAGCCATGATGTTGCACATCAGCTAAGAGTTACAAAGATAAATATATATATAATTAATATTGAGCTATTATTCTTCTTATGATAAATTGGACTTACCTTGAAATGCAGGTGGCACATCTTGTGGCGACATTAGAATGACCAATGGTTGCCCAAAATAGCGGGGTATATGTTGAAAGACAAATGAATTATCAGAATCGATAATTATGAACATGGGACGACGTGTAAATGGATATAGATCACCCGGATATAGGCAATGGTTCTCCTTATATGATTTACCACGACACGATATACCGCCACCATCAACGCTATCCCGCTTAGCACTAGTGGCAAGACCACCCAACTCATAACCATCTATATGTGATGAAATAAAATACCGTTAATGACTTGAACATAAACTAAAAGTTTCGTTTCTACCTTTATAGTACTTACAGTCCTCCGGATGCTTTGTAGTAGAGAAGCAGCCGTCCGCTGACATATACAAAAGTAAAGCACCACCTAATGGCAGTTCCTTAAAGCCACTGGCCAGAAAGACCAAAAGCTGACTAATCGAAGGCTTGTATAGTAAATATTTATGTGGATTGTCTCGGTAATGACGGCCGTTCTCCAAGTAACCCTTGGATCCTGGCACTCCATATGGTGGTATACGACTGGCTGCTGGACTAGCATCGTGTCCGTGCAGCCCATGTGACATGCTTAATGGATTTGTTGCTGATTCTGTTGGTTCACGTTCCAACGTTTGCAACATCCTACATTTAAATGTTATTATGTTACATCATTATAACGCAAAATGGACTTTCGAACAATCTCCTTTTTAATCTTTTTAGCCTTCCAGATAACTTACCTAAACATATCCATCGTGAGCTCTGAAAACTTGGCTTGTTCACATGCGGAACCTACAATGAGTATCTCCTGTAGACTTAATGTCATATGAGGTGATCGCTCGCAAGGCGGCGTTGTCAGCGGTGATAACCTAGAACCGGAACCACTGTCGATCAGTCGTTGTAGTTGTGCTGGTCCACAAGCAAATGCTGGGGCCCGTGCTTTCACAGAAGAATTGAGAATGTGGCGCACTAATGAGGTGATATTTTGGGGGAGGTGGACGGTGGGTGGTTGGTGGTTGGTGGAATAGGAAATTGTGTGTGTTTGTATGTCTGTGTAAGTGTATGTGTATGCATGTATTTGTGTATACATAAGGATATTCATACAGAACATTCGATAAATGATAAATTTGAGTGTATCCCATGGAAAGGACATATGTCTGTAGGTAATATAACCAACAATAAACAATTTAAATTGTGCGAATTGTGTGTATCGAAATCATAATTAAAAGATGACAAGTAAATAGTAAATCTGTGAGAAAAAATAAAGTAAAAATAATTTTGCACCTAATGAATTTATTCTTATCGCATTTTAATTGCAATTCAAGGACTTAGGTTCAGTATGCATGCATGAATCTTTGTTTTTGTATGTATATATACATACATATGTATATATAATATAAATATAATATAATATAATATATATGTGAGTGTGTGTGTGTGGTTGTGAGTGTTTGTATGTAGGTGGTGGTGTATGATTGAATGAGGGATTCATGGAAAGTGCATGACGAATGAGAATCGTGAGTGTTTCTTTTGTGTTTTCAAGTCTTCTGTGATAAGCACAATTAAATAAATAATTGGGAGTACAAAAAAAAAACTAAAGCATAGCACGTAAATCTATGTAAAAATATAAAGAGCCTCCCATACCTAACCCCACAAGCTCTCCATACTCCTACTCCGCCGACGAAAGCACGGGCAAAGTGTACAGTGAATTGTTCACTAATTGCGTCAACGACTCACCTGTGTGATAATATAATGGGATTGGAATCTGCATGTAATACAGCTACTGCTGCCTCAGCCTTAATGAAGCCCTTAATTTCTTCTAGAACTAGCGACCACTCTAGATGATCCTCCGGCTCATAGCTGATGCAAAAAAAATATTATCTGTTAATATTAGTTCAAGATTTATGTTACGATTATTTAACAATCGTTTTACGTGTTTGTGTACTCCTGTATTTGTTTCTCCAGTTCGGTGACCAATTCACGGACCAGCTTCATCTTTTTAAGTAGTAAACAAACGACTATAAATCGTGCATAATAGCGCAGCTTTTTGACCATCAAATCGGGCCGATCCTCCTTAGCGGCGCGTGAGTAATAGGCACGACCACGTATTGCCGCATAGAATTGATACGCTTCATTCAGGTAATTGGTTTCGCTGGTTCTTAAACTGAAGAGAATATATATATATATATATATATATATATATATATTTATGAATAAGAATAAGTGAAATCTTGTTCTTATTAAGTATATGATTGAGACAACTAACTACTCACTAATAGTGATAATAAAGCTGGCCGATCTTGCTTGCTATTTCGCCAATTTGCCACCGTTTCAGCCCATATTTGGAGTCAAGGACCAATCGATGTTGTTGCTGAAATTTCCACAACTTTGTGTAGACATCAAAAGTGCGTCCAAAATAGGCTTGCCACTGCCGATGACCGTATTGCGGGAGATCTCTGTAATATATAGTGCGTATATATGCGTATATAAATTTAACGATTATATGCCAAGGATATGATGTACCTGAGTCCATTGAACAGCTGTTTGGATTTCTCTAGCAAATGGCAAAACTCCAAAACAAGCTTTCTATCCTGCTCTTCAGTGGACTCCATTTTCACCATGCCGTTCTCTGCCGCCCCAAAGTGTTATGTCTGTGAATCGGTTTTGCTACAAAGACATCAAATTTTTACTCAAAATATGATCTATGATGTTGATTCAAAATATATACATATATAAATAGTTTTTAAAGATTACCTCGAAACCCAATCTTCACATAATTAATGAACTGCAGAAAAATAATCTCTACTTCTTTATGAGCAAATCCATATATAAATAAACGAATCATGCAATTGATACAGTTGCCTGTCAATCTTTCAATCTGTACACCATCGACAAGCACATATATAGATAGATTGATATAGATAGATTGATATAGATAGATGCGATGTTCAAGGCAGGAAACGTAAAGCAGGAAAGTACTTGAGTTTTATTCAACTACTTGCAAGCCATTGACATTGATGATAAAAATTATGAGTATAATCAGTTTCAATTTATAAGATTCAGCATATACTTAATAAACGTTATGCTGAAATCACACATAGTTATTATCTATTTATTGAGTTTAATTAAAATTCCAATTTTTCATTTCCTTTAAATGCACTACCGGATAGAAACAGACAAAAGAAGAGACCACAAATGAGACGACTGGTACAGAATCGACGATTTCCAATAGCAGCTATGCATCAATAGATTTGCACAGTTGGCTTGGATAAGTCGAATGGGATGGAAATATAAAGGAACTTTTATATTTTTATTTAGATGACACCAAGTGACTTATAATTTAAAAGAATACGAAAATAAAATGGCGCCATTGTGTCCAGGCATATGTTTATTTAGGTTTTTGAACAAAACAAGGTCGACGGCACAAAAGTCAGAATATGATCTCATCATCAGCAGCTGGCACACAGTAGCAGTGGTATTAGGTGGTACTGGGCTGAAGAAGGAGGTAAGGGGTTGTATAAATGAATTTTGGAAGCTGCACAGGACATGCGTCATTCCGAATTGTGAATGAAAGACCGCCACTTCAAATTTATGGGGCCTTAATCAAATTAAGCGTCCATTTAACAAGTCAAAATTACATAATATGAAAATTACGCAGTGTAGGCGAGGCGAAAAAAGAAGCAAAGTCGAATGCGTGAATGTGGTATGCTGATGTACATGTATTTACATGGGTGGTGCACCTTAACAAAGCTGATAAACTAACGAACTGAGTCACTCACGTCTCCTTGCTGATAGCTATGACAGCGTCCATGCATGGTGCTGACTTCATCATCATCAGAGCTCAGCCAACATCAGCACAATGTCAACATGTAAAAACCGGAAATGAAAGAACACACAAATACTCAGCAAACTCGTTGCTACTGTGTCAATGCTTATTACCACTTCTCTTTACCAACTTCACACGCACACATAGACAAGGAACACACATACATAAACAGTTATGTATTTAAACAACACAAACACCCAGCAAGTGCACATGAAATCTTTTTGTTTTTCATTAAGGACTCACTTTCATTTTAAGAGCTACAAATGCTATCATAATTTATTCTGATTAGAATCCAATATAAGCAAGAAGAAAATATACCTACAAGGAGTTCATATTGAATATTGTCCAGTAACAACTGAAAGCTGAAAACTGAAACTGAAGTTCGCTTAATATTTTTATTCTCAAGGACATTTTTGTCGCCTCGCGACTAACTGCATATTAACGTGCAAAAAACAAAAAAAAAATGTTGTTTTTCTGTACATGCTGGTTTATCGGGTTGTTGTTGTTATTGCTGTTGTTGTGTATCTTTTTGCTGTTGGTGTCGGTGCTGGAGTTGGTGTTGTGCTGTGTAGTGTTGTGTTGTTGCCGTAACTGTTGTTACTTATGTGTGCGATGACGACAACTGGAAAATCCCAATCCAAGCTAAACAAAGCGCGCAAAAGAGTATGCAACGCACTTTGACGCTCAACGCTAGACGAAGGCAGAATGGCAATGCCTTTTGACTAACTGCCAACCGGCCCACACTGTGTGTGTATGTGAGTGCGTGTGTGTGTGTGTGTGTGTGTGTGTGTGTGTGTGTGTGTGTATGTGTGTGTGTGTGTGCCTGTAATTTCAATGCCCGCCAGCACTCTAACAAATATTACTCGCTGGGACTCCATGCTCTTTGCTATTTGACAAAGCTGCACATTTTCTCTTTTTACACTTATTTTCCGTTTTCTTTTTCTTTTTATACCCTGTACCATTATTAAATATAATAGATACAATACAGTTTACACTATGCATATATATATATATATATTGGTTATGATATTTTTATCATAATTAAAATATATCTTCAAATATATTACTTAGTGACATTTTGAAATGCTCATTGAAAATTCAAACAGTTTTTTTGCTTTCTTTTAAAAGGGCTAACATAAAATATAAATATATATCGATTTGCTTTGCATATAGAAGCTAATAGTCTGACATTTGTCCTGCAATCTTTTCCTTAACAACATAATATAAGAAAACAATAGATATGTATCAACTTATATTCTCTTTGTATGGGATTGTAATGGGTATCTGCATTGTCGAATTATTCATTGTTTCTTATTTTTAGATGGCGTGTGAGTAAACAAGCGTAAGCCGGGTGTTGGGTGTTGGGAGTTGGGTGTTGGGTGTTGGGTGTAGAGTGTAGGGCGTCGGGTGTATATGTTACTGTACGACCCTGTGCCAGTGTATTTGTAAATGTGTAATCCTTCAAAGGCATTGTAGGCTACATATTTACACATTTAATAGCATTTTGACACTGATAATGATGTCGTTTGCATCCGCAGCTAATATTTAGCCCAGAAGCCTAGAATAGTTCTCGGCTTTAAATTGAGCATATGTTTAATCTCCACAGGCAGAAAAAAAAAACTATTAAATAAAATAGTGTATTCCAAATGTATTCCATAAAATATTCACCGACTATTTGCACAAATATTTTATATTTCAACAATTCTTTTTGTATTTTGAAATATCGAAAAACCTTATGGTATGCATGTGTGTACAATATGGTAAAAGATCGGGAAAAGTTTTGATTTCCGTGTGGTACACATATGTAAAGAGTTAAGGTAATGTAGTAGTAAGATCGTACTTAAAATTTAAAGAGAGAGAAAGAGAGAGATAAAGAGGAAAAGCGCGTATCGAAGTAGGCCAAGTTAATGGTTGTATATTGGCAAGTATGCTGCATTTGGTTGTGCCTACCTTATCATTGTTGTAGCTGCCTCTGCTGCTGCCAGCAACAACACAAGCAGCAACCGCCAACGATACCGCTTGCGTTGTCGTTGCCGTTGTCGTTGCTGTTGCCGTTGCTGTCGTTGTTTGTCACCGTGGCCGATGCCGAAAAATGAACTTTTTGTACAAAGTGGTGGAAGCGCCGCTGTCCAATTCCGCCGTTTTTATGATAATTATAATGATGAAGTTGACGATGCTGTTGTTACTGCTGCTGGTGATGGTACTGGTGGTGTTTCTGGTGGTGCTACCGGTTGTTTCGAGTTCAGCAAGTTATGTGTCCCCGCTTAAACTCTTGTTGTTTTGTCTACCTCTACTCTACAAGTACCAATTGATAGCCACACCTAACATATTTTAGCCATGGACATGATATTTTACGGACTATGTGTTTTCCATGTCACTTTCACTGAGTTTCTTTGTATCCTTTTTGCCGGTTTGCAACTCGATTCAGATTGCGCGTCAACGCTTTACGCACGTTTTATATTAATTAATTGGCAGTGTTCTGTGTATTTAAGTAATTATTTCTTTAAATTTTATATTAAGCACGAGTTGCTGATGTTTTCTCATAAATTTGAGCTGACTTTCTCCGATTAAATCTGGGCAACAGTCTTTTTTTAATGAACAAACGCGTTGTGACCGTAGTCTATGGCTGCACAGTATTGAATTTTTTCGCATTTACATTTTTAACGAGGGGGTTGGCGTTGGGGTTGGGGTTGGGGTTGGGGTTGGTATTGATTTCTGACCAAACTGACATTTACAGCTGAAAACGTAAGCCGCCAGATGGCGTCTTTTTCCTGACAGTTAACAGGGGTTGTTTTTAAACAAAAGAAAGAAAACAGCTGTTTCAATTTGAATTTTCAGTTAAAATTTGAATTTAAAAAATGACTACTATAAACTTTTATTAATTTTCTTACACTACATATATAATTTAGTTTATATGAACACATTGAAGTTTATTGCATTTGAATAAAGTACAACACATTTACATTTACAAATTAGCATTACATAAACGGGTCGTATTCTTTAAATATACATAATTAAAACTAAATTGTTTTCTATATACTTTCAGTGCCTTGTCATTCACACTATCACAATAAATAAATTATATACGTTATATACCCTGAACATTGTAATTGCTATAAATTATTACTTGTTACAAACTTAAAAAGTTGAAAGTTGTAAACTGTTTTCCTTTTTTTTGTTTTTTTTTTTTTTGTGGCGGGAGACTTTTTACTTAAATTAATGATGTGTACAAAAATATATGTTTAGTTTGTAATATAAATACTTTCATTTATATCAAACATTAATATTTATTTGACAAGAAGCATCGCTTTTTATGCAGATACATAACGTCATATAACGTTGAATATGATATTCCAAATAGATCAAATTCGCAAAGATTATAAATTTTTGACTAGTATCGGTAATTGGTAATTGAGTCCGTTTGATATCAATATTGCGGTTCAGTTATACAACAGTTATATATATATACATATATAATAAATATAAGGTATATATCATATTATTATTATTATTATTATTATTATTATTATAATAATTATTATATATAAAGAACAATAACTACATGCAAATAAAGTATCTATGTGTACTCTTAATAAATAAATTCTTTTACTACATTCTATGTACTCGTTAATCCATCGATATTTATTTATATCGTTCAAGATGCACCCACGCGTAGCTTTCAGTCTTTAAATAAACTAAAATACAGAAACTACAATGCGTCTAGTTATCGTTACCGCTATCTTTATCCTTATCGCTTTGGCTATCGTTATCGTAATAAGTCATTAAGTGCAATTTAAAAAATTTAATTTAAAATTTGGCTTAGTTACAATTGTAACTAAATTGTTTGTTAAATATTTCGATGTACTTGAACACTTTTAAGTGTTGTGACCAAAATGAATGCACTTATTGGTAAAATAGAGAATATCTCATATTATTTAAAAACGACTATAAATTGTCTATAAATTGAGCAAAACTCCGTTATTTGATTTTCAAATTGTTAAATATTTAAAAAAATGCAAGTGCATTCAGTTTGTATCCGGGTTAAAAGACGGATCATTATGAATTATATATATTTTGAATTGGTTGTATTCTATCCGTATTCTGAATGGAAGTGCTTCACCTACAAGCGTGTTGCCTCTGACACAGTCGCAACATCGCATTCGTTATTCAATTGGTTTTGCTGTTGATGTTGCTGATGCTGTGGCTGTGGCTGTGATTGTACCGTTGAGATTCCCACATCCATTGTAGGTCTTGGTAGATGCGAATAGTAACCCATTTGGCAAAAATTGTGATGTGACAGCTTTTGGCTTTGACTTAACTGATATTGTGCCGCTTTAAGAGCTTGCTGTTGCTGCGGAGAAAGGCAGTCGCAGGCAGCCAGCATTTCCTCTGTGGCCTTTGCCGTAATAGTTGTAGTTGTTGTCGTTGTCAATTCACCCACAAACTCTGTGGGTGGGGGTGCATAGTTTTCCACATCGCCGTAGGTTGAGTAGCGTCCGTAGGGATTGCGCCTTGGCATAGAATGACGCTGCTGAGCAATCTGTAATTTAACCGGTGGCTTCATAGGCACCGTATCTAGATAACTATAGCCAAAACCCTGGCCTGTCAAACCTTTGGTAGCCAAATTATCCCATGATTTCGGCTTTTGCCCGCACGACATTGTATTGGGATAGATCTGAGACGGCTGGACCTGTGACGAGGTTACATGATAATGCTGATGATGATGATGTCCATGAACATGCGACTGCTGGTGATGTTGCTGTTGCGCTTGAGGCTGTGGTTTTGGCTGCGATTGCGGTTGCGGTTGCGGTTGCTGTTCATAGGACTGACGCGATTTGGTTGAGTGTTGGCGCGAGCCCAGGGCGTCACTTTTCGGATCCCAGAACAGCGTATCTGTACTGATGGAGGTAGTGTATGAAGCAGAGTCAGCAGGTGCAAATTCGCTGGAGGTGCAAGAATGTAGGCTACAGTGGCTTGCCAGTCCCGATGCTAAGTCAAAGTAACGAGATCGCATACTGCCCGTCTGAGATATTGTTTGCGGCTGATGATGATAGTGATGTTGTGGCTGTGCTGGTGGTGTTTGGTCATGAGTATGACGATGATGATGATGGTGGTGGTGATGGTTAGCTTGCCTCTCCCTCTCTTTTCCTTCATTTAAACTAGGTGAAACATGACTTTGTGAGGTCGGCCGCGTAGTTGAGTGCTTGTCTTTAGCCTCGGAGCGTTCACGCTCACGATGTTTGTGCTTGTGGACGTGCTCCTTGTGCTGACGATGACGGCGACGTGTTGGAACACACTGAGTATCGCAACAGGGACTGGCTAAATCGTAGGCATCCAAGCTAACATTATCCCCATTACTGTGGGTCTTTTCGGAAGACCTCCAGCGGAAGTGTCCCACACACGGATTACAAGAGTGTCCGGAAATACAATTTTTTGACTTCTCCGCTTTTGGTGGCTTCGCAGGCGGTTTGTGCTTCTCGCAGGTGCGCGGTGGTGGTGCTGGTGGCTTAACCGTTGACCGACTGTTGGCACTGTGATATTGTTGTGTTGTGGTAGCCGTCGGCTGACTAACGCTGTTTGTGTCCACCGACTCTGTACGTTCCAATATGTAGTGTTGACCTGGCTGATGTTCACCGCTGTTGCTGCGTTGCAAGTCGCTCAAACCACCATCTGCATAATTATCGCCATTTTCATGCATTGGTCGCAGCACATACCGATATGTGGGATCCAAATAATGATAGGTAAGCATGAATTGTGCGGGAGGTGGTATGATAACTGGTTGTTGCCGTACTGGTCTATTGGGTATATCCTCTGTAGATAATGCAGGACGATAGAAACCCGCCTCGATGGCTGTCACTTCAGTGGGCGAGACGCCTTCACCTTCACTGGGCGATGTGTTGGCATTAGCTTTCTTACGTGCTGGCAAACTGTGCGTTTTCCATTTGCCCTCTAGCAGCTCCCGTTCTCGCAAATGGACACGTTCCAGTTCATTCATCTTTTGCTGCAATAGACTTTGAAGTTGTATATAGCGCATATGCAGATCAACCTAAGAAGGATAATAAATATTAAAAAAATTCAATAACTAAGAAAATAGTAGACTCACCTTACGAACACAATCCTCAAAGAGGACCACCATTCGCATGCGCATATCGCATCTCTTAATGAACTCTACAATGGTTTTGTGATCGGCCTTTTCCATATCGTTACCATTGATAGCAAGTATAACATCACCCTCACGCATGCCAGCACGATATGCAGGACCTCCATACTCCACATAGTCCACATAAGTTATCATCTCCAACTCCTCGTCGCACTTATAATGTATGCCATAACTCTGCAACGTAAACCCATATGAGTCATTCTTTTTTTCGACAATAATAGTCCGCCGACGTCGATCCTCGTCTGGTCTTGATGTAAGTATACGCTCCGACTTATATCGACCAAGAATGTGTGTCGAACGCGACAACTACAAAAGTAAAAGGATTTCAACATAATCACACATTAAAGTAGGTATTCCCTGCAGCTATTTGCGAACCCCGTTTAAGAGAAAATAAGAAACTATCCACAAATATATTACACTAAACAGTATGCCTCTCGGCAGTCTCTTGGATGATAGATTTAAATTATGTTTACCTAATGTCCGCCCCAAATGAACCGTCACCTATTTTCCCGTATTCCAATTCATTTCCAAGCATCTGCCTTTATTTCTTCTATTTGAAATAAAAGCTCTATAAGCAGACATCAACAGTACTTTCACTCAGTTACAAAAAGGGAAAGAATAATGAAAAGCAAACAAGATATAAGATACAATATACACAAAGCGCTGCAAGCCTCTAAATACATTTTTTTTAAACAAAAAAGAAAGCTTTATAAATCGGCAGGATATAAAACTTTTAGAGCATACTTTAGTGCTACGAACAAAATACTATACCATATAATAAATTCCTTTTTTTTTATAGGACAGAAAAACATTTTATTTATAGTGGCACCTTCTTGATTTAAAGCCAGGTAAATAACCCATAAGTAAATTATAGCATATACAATTTTTTTTAACTCGTGTTTGGGGTCAATCGTCGCTTCCGGCGCATTGGATTATTTAAAGTTGTTCGGCTTGACAAAGGCAAGCTTATTTTTAGTCAAAATTTGTTGACAGTTGACGCTTGTTGACGCTTGCTGTGTCTGACAAAGCGTGAACTCTGGTAGTCAGTCAGAGAACTGGCAATAAGGCGACTTGAGGTTAAACAACTGGGGGCTTCTACTTTTTTACATTGAGAAAAGCCACCACCAGCATACCGAACATACAATACGTGTATAGAGAAAAACACTGCGTCAGTAGCTGGCCACTCACCACCACTCTGACCTCACAACCAACCCGAATAACTCAAAGCCACCCACAAGTAACAATCGACCACCCGTCGCAAGATAATTTCAATTGAGCCAACGCTGCAGGACATTGTATTATGACTCAATAAGCAACTCAGTTAGAAACCATTAAACAATAATAATTGAAAATCTCAGATGTCTCAATTAAAGTATCAGCCACATACCTGCGCATACTCGAGTTCCTCATCACTGGCATCAAGGCTCTTATGATGGTACTTTAGTCGACCCAAGCTGCCCGTACCATTTACATAGTGGGATGCTGGGGGCTGCGGCTGCATGCAGGCAGCTGCAATAAGAGATCCCACAGATGTGGCATTGGACACAGATATTGAGACAGCCGCTGCTGTGGTGGCGGCGCTACTGGCCGCCGTTGCAATGCTCTGGCAGCTGCTGCTCATCGGCCTGATAATCCTGACTCCTATTGATTATTCTTCTATTTACGCAATCATTTTCCTACCTTTAATTAAAAGTCTTTGGTCACGTTTTCTATCATAACCGATATAACAACGACAACGACAGATACCGACAAAAAAAATTATTTTAACTTAAATTTCTTTTGTTTGTGTTCCCTTATAAATGCTGGACAGACAAAGTCAATGAGACTAAATGTGTTAGCTCTAAGTACAACAACAACTGTTATAGCGCGCTTGTAATTAATATTAGTCATTGCAATCACATTATTTGTTGATAAAAAAAATTTTCATAATTGTGCAGCGACTAGTATGTTTCCGCTTCGATTGTTCTACTTCCGTTAGAGTCTGCTTTCATACTGAGTTGCGGCCGAAACTGGAAGAGAAACGGACACGGGAGAACATGCAACCAGCACATTACCGTTACTGTTTGCTTATTTATGGCACATGTTGACTATAGTGGCCGTTGCACAGCGCTAAAGCGGTAACGACTCGCGCGCGCTCAGTTAACAGGCGCATGCGTAGATATAGAGTTGCCAGAATTTTTAAATTGCAATAAGAATCATTGGTTTTGCGTTAAACAAATGCTTAACATTTTATTTATTTTTTTTTTTTTTTTTTGTTAGGCTTAGAGTATACAAATGGAAGTCTGCTATTCGGCTAATTCGCCGCCAGGCACCAACTGAAAACAAAAAGAGGTTGTTAATTATTGTTTTAAATTTATTTGATGATGAAGATGCTTCCACCAACCATTGTTATATTGTTGCCATTGAGAAGAATCTGATCTAGCTTGGTAATACGGCGTCCATCTGGCGTATTCTCATACTCTGTTACATCGTCAAGCAACATGTTGACAAAATCATCAAAACCCAATAGAGTGCCAACCATTTCCTTATCATTCTTCATTATGATATGAATTCTAGAGCCGATGCATTTGTCCACCAGCTCTGCCGGCATATTACATTACAATAATTATAAATCAATACTTGGAGCAAAAATTACAGTGGATCCAATACTTACCCAATGGCATTAGTGTGGACACGTTCGTGGGTGGCGGTACAGCAGTCATTATTAAAATAATAATAAAACAATTGTATATTAAATAGAAGCAACTTAACAAGATGTGTTTAGCACATATCGAGAAACTGTGCAATAATTTTATATCGATAACATTTGCCCCTGACGTGCTACAATTTTCAAAGCAACCTTTAAACTATTATCATCGATAATTTAACGCGAAGCAGACAGTGCTAAATTGAAAAAATGAATGATGGTAAATATAACAATAAAATGTAATAAAGATCATTTATATATAATCAAAAACTTATATTTCCTTTAGAAGAGATTATAAAGCAGCGTTTGCTTATCGATGGCGATGGAACCGGCGAGGACCGTAGGCTGAGCATGCTGTTGAAGCAATTTCTTAAGTGGGCAAACTCAAGAAACGAGTCGCCAGAGACAAAGTAATAATAATATATATAAAATAATATATTTAGAATAAATTATTATTATATAATATAATTATTTCAAATTGTAGCCAAATAATGATCGATCGGCTAATGTACCAGTTGGCTCAGTGTCAATTTGCAGCTTTAAAAAATTTGCAGACATTAAAGATGATCAAGCAAGAACACGAAAACTATAGTAAATTGTCGGAGAATCACCAGTTGAGCATTGAAATTGCAAAGGGAGAAATCGAAGCAAGCAAAAAAGAGCTAATCATAGCCAAGGAGATACGTAAGAATAAAATGGAGTATGATCTTCTAGCATCTCTTATTGAGGAACAGCCCGATCGTAAAACTACTGAAAAGCAAATTGAAACGATCAAGAAAGAAATTGATAAACTAACTCAAAAAAAAATAAAAATGGAACTGAAATTCCAAAAGCGTCGCAACGATTTCACGCTTTTAATGTACACCATTCACGAATTGGAACAGCAGTTAGATGACGAAAACAGTTCAGATTCATCATCAACATCCAGCGAAAGCGATGGTACATCAGAAACAAATGATAATTATGGTATGCTAGAGGTTAGCGATGAGGAAGGCGGTGACCTAACTAACAGTAACCGTAATAAATACTATAGTGCTGGTGCTCGACGAGGTAAATCAGTAAAACCAGAAAACTCACCGCGATCTACAGAAAATTCCAAGGAACCCATGTCCATGTCCGTCGACGAAGATGCTGTGCTAGAACTTAGTATTGAAAAGGATGAAAATGATGTTGATGTAACTGTACCCAATTAGTTACTTAAAATAGCATAAAATACTTCTCAGATATGCTTAAATATATATAATAATATTTACAAGCATTTTTAACAAATTTATTAATTGTTATTAGATATAACTTTACAATTAGTTGTTTTAAACTTCATATCAGCAATCAAAGCCACATGATCAGAAGGAAAGTAAATAGACGGTATAGCCTCGTTGGCACTCAGCTGATCAATAGACGGAAGTGGCACTGATTGTAATACATCAAAGCAATCACTTTGGCAGAATATATAATCCAAGCACCCCGAAAACAGGGTGGTATAGTTAGTGAAAGGTGGGGTTCCACAAGCAGATATCATTTTGAACGGTTGCTTAAGATCCACGTTTTTGACAGCCTGGTTGATATTGCTGCTCCAATCAACAAAATTACTATCCACATACTGTTCTGTCATCAATTTATAAATGCCACACTCTGGTACGCTATTAAAGTCACCACAAAACAAAACTCCAATATTATGAGGTTCAATGTTATGCTCTTTTATAGCCTGTTTATAGATGTGCTCCACAAATATAAGCGAGAAGCCAGTCTGAAGCAATCTTATATGATCTGCATCCGGATGAAAATACAAATGCGTATTTGCTAACAGCACATAACGTTTGCTGTTCTTCAACTGCAACAAACATAGCTGCAGCGTGGTGGAACGTTCACAGATTCGTTTAGCCAATTCTTTGTTATTTTTAATCTTATTCCAAAGCGTAGCAAATATGGGTAGACTGCTCATATTGTTGCCTAAGTGAAGTACATATGTACTTAGCAAATTAAATCGAGTTGTGCGATAGAAGATGGCAATTCCTTCAGCACATGTGCCCTTTGGTGTCATAATTCCATAAAAATTATAAGGTGCTTGTTCTAGTATTGGTTTTAAATCGTAATCAAAGATCTTCAGATCCACTTCTTGCAGACAAAGCAGATCGGCATTATAGCCAATTATTTCTTTAATGAATAGTTGCTTACGATAATCGATTTTAAGTGCAGATGATGGACAATATGGAAAAAGAGTCTTTCGGGCATAATCACCATCCGCGTATAAATCGGCCAACAAATTGTAGCTAACAACACGGATCTCATTGGGATTGTTAAGCACCTCGGTTGTATAAAGATGACGCATTTCAAATGGAGCACATGTAGGCCCGTTCTGTACAGGTAATTTACTAACACACTCCACTGTTGGACCCGAGATTCCACTTTCATTTCGTGGTGTAACTACCAATTTTAAATGATAGTTAATATCAGATGGAGAGACCTCATAGATTAAACCTTCCCCACACAGATTCCACTCGGTATTTACATTAAAAATTTCAGATGCCGGTTTGATAGCCTTGTACCAGTGACCTAAAGTATGCTCACGTGTGGCAAATTGAAGTTCTATCTTAAGTGGATAAATAAGACAACCAGTTAGTATAGAATTCGGCAACTGAAATGCTTCAATCCAAGGATAGTTAAGTACCAATTCATAGGTTTTGTTGTTAACATGTAACTGAAGACCTCTTGCAGTGTCAGATAGCAGATCAGCGAACGTAACGCCTGAAATACGATCCGCAGATCCACTTTGGTAGAGCTCAACAATTATATTATCTGGATTATCTAGAGGTGATGTTTCCACTGATAATGAGCGTTCCTTACTTTTCTTCTTAGTACGTTTACTTAACTCTTTCTCAACATTACTACGAATTCTAGTTAGAGCGTCATCAACACACTCATCCATTTTACGGCAAAAATTAAAATCTCGATCCACTTTAAGCGCCATGTCTATATACCGGAATGTGATATGCAAATCCTTAGTATTTTCAACGTTTCGTAGATATACTTTATCCATTTCGCCAGTTATTTTATATGTTTTAAAGGAAACTGAAATTAAAGGTAGAAGAAACTGTCGATCGAATAACCGTGGCCAACATCGATGAACAGAATTTTTAAGCATTGCCTTCTAGACGTAAAAAGTAAGGCAGAAACTTCTCAATCGTTATGAAACTTGTCATTACCATTGATAGTTTAAAACAATGTAATTCGTGTTGCAAAGAAGAATGACAATGTTTGAAATACCGTCTTTCTACTTATTTTCTTACTTGGAGTCACAAAAATAAATATTATATATATATATTATTAATCGATTTATCGATATTTATTTCTATAGTGTAAGTTTCCCAGCATAAGTAATCTGCATTAATACCAAAAACATTGTTATCCTTATTCAGATCTGTTAAATCTAATTAACTTTATTTATTAAATAAAATTAATTAAAATATTTGTCATATTAAATGGAGCTCAATTAACTTACCAGCTAAACATAAAGTAAAATAAATTAAATTTTTAATATAGTAAAAAAAACATAACTGTCCCTTGATTACAGACTTAGTTAACTATTTAAAGATACAATCTAAAAAAAATTTCCTTTTGCGATAAACAAATGTATATTTGTTCAGTCGAACAAAGTTAATGAACTACTTCAACAGGGAACGGCTGTTCGCACTTTCGCTCCTGTTATTGAACAGTTCAATCGAACTAATTCTAAGCCATTTAATACAACTCTACCATACGATAGATTACAAACAAATTAATTGTAGGTGTAAAAAATTGTAAGCCAAAGACTAAAAGTATTTTAAAGGAGCATTTTAATAATATCAAATAATAGACACCTGTGCAAGTGCTTGTATCAACAGTTTGCATAACCATATAGAAATGACAAGTGACGAAAAAGGGTAAGTAAATAAAAAAAAATTAAAAACAAGCAGAAAATTGAAGGTTATGTACCGATATACGTTTTCCTGTATGTATATATGTTTATATATATATAAATGTATATATATATATATATATATATATATCTGTATGTAAATATATATATATATAAATTTAATTAAATTGTGTTGTGCGTCCTATTCAAGTAGTTACGACTCCAGCGACAACAGTGAGGATGAGCGCCGAAACAAGCACAAAAAGTCGAAAAAACACAAGAAGCACAAAAAGGCATCCATAGTTACCAAATCAAATGATAAGTTGCACAAGAAACATAAGAAATCAAAAAAGCGACATCATCGACACAGTGACTCCTCTGAGACATCTGATAAGCATATCCGTACCTCAGACAATCACAGCCTAAGCAGCAAGTTCACGGAAATTATGCATGCTTCCCGAGAGCGGGTTGCAAATTTAACTTCAAATGGTTCCGATTTTCGCATCATAAAGACCAACTTACCAACAGATCCATGCAGTCTGGTAGAAGAGATCACAAAAACCATCCAAAACAAAGCACTGCCTATACTTGAGGTGGCTAGCTCTGGAAGTGAAAGTGAAGTGTAAGTGTTTAATAACCTAAGAGAATTATCTTGATTTTATATATCTTTACCATAGCCCAATCGATGTAGCTAGTCCGGCAATGCCAGACAAGCTCGACGATGAACTTAACTTAGAAGAACTTATGAAGCAAAAGGCATTGTTGCAAGCGCGCCTAGGTGCCTACATGTCCGATACTGAATGCGATGACAGTCGTTCCAATTCTGTGCTGATAAAGCGTACACGTGAAGACAGTACCGAATGCAACCGGCAACTCCAGCAACAGCAGCAACAGCGTCAGCAGCAACAACCCAAGATGGCAACTACAGAGACACCGAAACACAGAACGAACTCCCAGTCTGCAGCGCCGTTGGCAACTGCAACTAGTAAACATGTTAATAATAAAAAATCTAACATCCATAATTTAAACGAAACCGATGTTATATTATTGGATGATTCTAGCGGTGGTCAGCAATCGCCTTCACCCACACCAGAGAAGCGACGACGTCAGGCATCACCTGCAACCCAATCTAAGACCCGTGCCCGTGAGGACGTACAGGTAACCGCTGGAAGACCACAAGTCCGAGATGCACGTGACAGACGTACCCGCGAACGCACACAGCGAGATCAACGTAGTCGGACGCCGCGTCGGCGCATAGAGCCGCAGCAGAACAATCGCAATGACCATAGACGCCACCATCAAGAATACAATAGAAATATGGAAGACCTTCGCCAGGAAATCAACCGAGACAAGCAACGTGAGCGCCGCGAACAAAGTCGTGATCGAGATCGTCGAACAGAAAGGGACTCTCGACAGCCACCAGAACGTGCTGGACGTAACCGAGAGCGTGAACGTGAAAGGGATCGCTGGAATCGTCCACGCTCGCACAGTCGGAGTAAGTTTGAGTCAGACAGGCGACGTGAACGAGAACGCCAACTGGAACAGGATCGTGGTGGTGGGTCTGGCAGACGTGGAGGAGGATATAGCGCCTCTGGCAACGGCATTGGCAGTACGGATCGTGATCGTTATAAGGGATCCCTTAGCGAAGGCCAGAAGATACATGAAAAAGACAGCAGCGATGAAGAAGCTAGCCTAGATATTGATATTAACGAAGATGATGATGACGAGGAGCGTATCATTGAAATGCGCCGCAAGCAACGCGAGGAGCTATTAAAGGTACGTGTGAATAGATAACTTATGTTTAACACGTGGAAACGATTACCATTTAGAAGTAACATTTAAAGGTATTGTCCATCTCTTTACGAACATATAAATATACATAGATTAGAGAAGAGGCAACTTATTTCTTTCTAGTCCACCTATTAAAATAAATTTATACCCTGATTAATATTCTAAAATCTCAAATTCATAGAAATTGGGCACTACTGAACAAGAATTGCTTACTACTAGTCCAACTCCTCGGAAATCCAACTCTTACGAGTCTAGGAGCACATCCCCAGTTTCATCGACAGTCGATCGTGTACCCACGCCCACTTCAAGAGAAAAAAAGGACGACAATCAGCTGCATGGTAAGTCCGAACCCTGTGATTCAACAGCGGCAAAGAACTGCACAATAAAAGAGAAACGCAACGAGTGGGACATGTTCGCTGATCAGGACGTGGATTCTAATTTTGATGTGAGTCACAGGCTTGTAAATGTCTTATTTGGCAAAATACAATGTAGTAGAAATGTTTTAAATGATTTCATTCATTATTCTTTCTATCATTGTTGATGCATTTAGTCGCCCAGCACGATTGTCCATAGCAAGCATCAGATAGAGAATCCTGCATTGACCGATAACTGGGATGACGCCGAGGGTTATTATCGCGTCCGTATTGGCGAGGTTCTGGACAATCGCTACCTCGTAAGTGGCTACACGGGACAAGGTGTCTTTAGTAACGTAGTCCGTAGTCGAGACCAGGCTCGTGGCTCCGCCAATGTTGCCATTAAAATAATACGCAACAATGAGATCATGTAAGTAGTCATCAGGCATCCATTTTAAATATTTTTCATAGCACACGTATCGTCTTTGGGGTGGTATTAATTAATTACAAATTACCTAAAACAGGCACAAAACTGGATTGCGGGAGCTGGAAATACTGAAGAAACTTAACGACGCCGATCCCGATGATCGATTCCATTGTCTCCGACTATATAGACACTTCTTTCATAAGCAGGTAAGTTACCAATATAGTATACATCTTAAACGATTGCATTTACACCTTTTAATTTTGTTTAGCATCTGTGCATGGTGTTTGAGCCACTGGCTATGAATCTGCGTGAAGTCCTTAAAAAATACGGGAAGAATGTGGGTCTTCACATCAAGGCGGTGCGCAGCTACACCCAGCAATTGTTTTTGGCGCTTAAACTTTTAAAGAAGACAGGAATACTTCATGCGGACATCAAACCCGATAACATTCTTGTGAATGAAAATAATCTGATTCTAAAACTTTGTGATTTCGGCTCAGCTTCATCTATAAGTGAAAATGAAATAACTCCATACTTGGTGTCACGTTTCTATCGGTCACCCGAGATCATTTTGGGTATACCTTATGACTATGGCATTGATACATGGTCAGCAGGCTGTACCATTTATGAGCTATATACTGGGAAGATATTGTTTAGTGGTAAGAGCAATAATCAGATGCTCAAGTTCTTTATGGATGTCAAGGGTAAAATACCCAATCGAATTGTACGCAAGGGTCAATTCCGGGAACAGCATTTTGATCAGAGTTGCAATTTCCTTTATCACGAAATTGATAAGCTAACAGAACGGGTAAGTTGAATCCATTCGAATTCACAAGCAGAAACAAAACATTCTTTAATTATTTATTATATTTTTTTTTCTTTCTTTACTGAATATATTTTTAGGAGAAGATTGTTGTTATGCCAGTTGTGAAACCATCGCGTAATTTGCAACAAGAACTAATTGCGGATCAAAACTTACCAGATGATCAACATCGCAAGGTGACACAACTGAAAGATCTGCTGGAGAATATGTTTGCACTGGATCCGGGCAAGCGTATATCGCTTAACCAGGCGCTGATGCATCCCTTTATACAGGAGAAAATGTAGACGAGAAACATCTTAATAAATGTAATTCAACAATTATTAGCCAGTAAGCGAATTTAGTTAGTGATGTTAGTTACCAGTTATCATTTTCAAAATCTCATTTTATAGGAGACACAGATACCACACACACCAAACCAAACACATCTTGAATATATAACTGTATTATAAATATATATATTTATATTCATATATATATTTATATATATAATGGAAATTTTGTATATAAGTTGAGTGGTTCGTTGTACTCGTTGTCGATTTGTGAATGGACTTATATATAATCCATGATCAATAAGATTGTTACGTATATATATATATATATATATATATAAATATATATTATGTATATATATATTATATATAATATTTGTCATTTATTTGAGTACATAAATTACAAAATATAATGGTAAATATATTTATGTTTATATATATATATTATTATTTATAATATAATATATATAATCAATATATCTGCATGTATGTGCTATACATGTTAGAACAGAAAAAACTCCCATAGCAATAATTTCTCTCAAGTATATACATCTATGCATAACTTTTTATGTAAATTCAATAGTGCAACAGAAAAAAGAAATTTTAGCTAAAGTTTATAGAATTTCTTATTAATATTTAATACCATTTCAGTGGGCCGTTGATCAATGAATCAATCTGTACGTTAAACTCCTATTAAATGAAACGTTTCTTCTAAAGGAATACTCGTATTACTAAGAACCATCGTTGGCGTTGTGAGCAGCACAACTGGTAATAATAAATTAATATTTGGGCGTAAACAAAAATATGTTTAAATCAAAACAAATCAAACCAACTTAAAACAAATTTATTATAATACAAAAATAATATTTATAATAATAACAAGTACAAAAATAACAAGGAAATATCTGAATATAGACTATTCAGTGCCAGTTTCCAATTTATAGATACAATATATATA
>JBAMBS010001810.1:0-112217 GCA_037044455.1 Zygothrica quintamaculata
TTTCTCTGTTTGTTTTTCAATGTATGCGTGTCTTCGCTTCGACAACAGTTGCTGCTGCTGCTGTTGTTGTTGCACTCTATCGCAATGCATTTCAGTTCTATTTACTGACGCTGGCGTCAACGTTGCAGTCAACGCAATGCTTGACTGCATTTTAATTAGCAACAGCAGCAGCGAGCGGCAGCAGCAGCAAAGCTAAAAATTGTTGCCACATTTTAGTGGTTGTTGTCATTGCTAAGTTATTATTGTTCTTGCTGTTGTTGTTGCTGTTGTTGTTAATGCACTTAATACAAATTAATTTATCATCGCGCATTTGTAATGAGTCTGATATGTGAATAATGTGTTACCCCAATATGTACAGTAGTCACTCGCAAATTGCCACCAAATTATATACATATAAATATCAGTGTGTGTTTTGGTTGTGTATCCTGTACTGTATGTGTGTGTGTGTGTGTTAATTTATAAACATATGGAAGCTTTAATAGAGACAGGTGTGCACATACAGCACACACATACATACATGTATATAAACATGTCTGAGTCAGTTCAAGGGTGCAGCAAAATGTTGGCAAATGCACTTGGAATCAATGAATAATTTAAACCAAATACAGAATTGTTTAATAACAAACAAAACCATTTTGTATACCGCCAACAAATACACACACGCACATATATATATATATATACAGTGATAACTCTTATAAGCAGACGCACATCTTCCCTACATACGCCATTTTTTTATAGTAACATTTTCATCTCTCGTAAACGGAGCCCCTTTTAACCCCATTTTTAATTTATATATGTGTGTAATATTATTATTGGTTTTCTCTCTCATAGTCTGGCTTTATATCGGTAGATATAATATATATTACTTTATATATTATATATCTACTATGCTAGGAAGTACAAGATCGTTATCTAATATATATGCAATCGTCTAGAACAATCGAAATCGAAATGAATCTTTAAGTCTGAATCTTACTTGATATCAATAGTTAATTATATATGAAATATATATATATATGTTTATATGTCTATATAATTCCATTTGTTGTATATTATTATACAATTATAGTGCTATATAGTTATACAGTTAACCTTTTACAGTTAAACATTATTTATCCTCAAACAGATTGTTTTCAATTTATTTTAATGCACAAATTAAATTGCAATTTGCGTGATTTTTCTTTTTATTATTATATCAATTTATTTATATGGGGTAAATGTTATATCATTAAACGATCCCTTCTCTCTGCTTCTCACTCTCAGTCTCTCTCTTTCTCTTTTAATATAGGTATATAATTTGCTCATCAATTAACAATAGATTTCAATGCAATCAGATTGAGCAGAAATATTTATCGTTTTAATGATTTGTATTAACAAGTATATATATAAAAATAAAAGAAAAACCAATATAAAAACATATAATAATAAATATATATATATATATATATATGTTATTATACAGTTATATATAACTCTAAACAAACAATTTATCATGAATTCCAAGCGATAAACGTGACTCCAAATGAATTTTTATGTGATTCAAATGAAACTTTTTTGTTGCTCTTTTGGTTTGTGGCTATTTTTATAATAGTAAAGAAAACAAAAAAAAAACCAAAAGAGAAGAAACAGAGTAAGAGGAAAGTAAGGCGACTATATGTAATAAAGTAGCATATATATATTTTTATATATAATAAAATATTTCAGGCAATTTGTGCCACAAATAAATTATATCAAGTGAAATCTAATATTGATATTTATATATCCAAAGTAAACTTGATTTGGATTTATATATACTATATATATATATATAGTGTATATATATATATATATATATATATAATCTTTGTTATATAACATCGAAATACATATATGTTTTATATGAGATCTATTTTAAACCTTTGTAAACTTTTTTATAGACGTAAATCGGGTTGCAAATTGAGGGTTAACCTACTGATTATCCTTAGATAATATCATAGATAGTTCGAACTATATTTTTTATAAAAAAGGAAAGAATATTTAAATGTTGTTGAAGTGATCTCATCGATAGTTAGATAGTATGCCACATTTTGTTGCATTCTCTGAAACAAAATGTGAATTATTTGCAGCAAATGAAAAGTGCTTAATAAATTACAAATTACAATCGATAAAAAAATGAAAGCCAGGATACAAACAGGATACAACAATACACAGTTTACATACTAATACAAATACAAAGCGCATGCAATCAGAAAAAGAAAAATAGTATTAAAAAGTCAAAGGTCATTAGGCAAACGTGCAAAAAAGAAATAAAAAGGTTGAACTTGTTCTTTATTTACGCAAAAAGCAACAATGAAACAGAAATAAAACAATAATAATAATAATAATAACAAAATAAGTTACTACGAGGGGTAGGGAGGGCAAACACGCAATGTCATTAGAAACAATAATAAAAGCAAGAGTAATTAGCCAGCAACAACAACAACAACAAATAACAAACAACAATAACAATAACAATAATAATACTTGTTGTAATTTAATACTCATGGTAAAACCCATTAAATAATTATTATTATGCGATATCGATAGGGTGTCGATAGGTTAAACGTTGGTTGACTGTACCATTGATTACCTCCAGCTAGCCAGAGAGAGAGAGAGAGAACGAAAGAGAGAGAGAGAGAGAGAGAGAGAGTGAGCGAGGCAGAGAGCATTTCAAGTGTATGAATTAATAATGAAATCAGATGATGATAGATTGAAAACTCTTTCAGTGTTAACATATAATACTGGGAACCGGATATAAGGAGGACGATATATGAAGGAGTTTATCAAGTACTCATAAAATTTACAACTGACAGTTAATAATGATTTAACCGTAGGATATATAACATATAGATATATAAGTATAGTATATATGCTTATGAAATAAGCATAGGATAACCCAAGGATACTTAAGTTAACAAGTATATTACCCTATATAGAGAATATCCCCCAGATAAACTGTATAAAGCTCCTTAGTATCAGTGTTATCCTTTGCTATTGATAGTAAAATTATAAGTTAGTTTCAGTTTATGCTAACTTTGACATATTTCTGCTGCTTCTTGATAAGAAAGTTCAGTGGAGTACTCCTTATAGGTGACCTTTAAGGCACTCTAAATATACTCCGAATATACCCAATATATTGCTTACCTTATAATTGTTAACTTAATGTATCCTTGGGTTATCCTATGCTTATTTCATAAGCATATATACTATACTTATATATCTATATGTTATATATCCTACGGTTAAATCATTATTAACTGTCAGTTGTAAATTTTATGAGTACTTGATAAACTCCTTCATATATCGTCCTCCTTATATCCGGTTCCCAGTATTATATGTTAACACTGAAAGAGTTTTCAATCTATCATCATCTGATTTCATTATTAATTCATACACTTGAAATGCTCTCTGCCTCGCTCACTCTCTCTCTCTCTCTCTCTCTCTTTCGTTCTCTCTCTCTCTCTCTGGCTAGCTGGAGGTAATCAATGGTACAGTCAACCAACGTTTAACCTATCGACACCCTATCGATATCGCATAATAATAATTATTTAATGGGTTTTACCATGAGTATTAAATTACAACAAGTATTATTATTGTTATTGTTATTGTTGTTTGTTATTTGTTGTTGTTGTTGTTGCTGGCTAATTACTCTTGCTTTTATTATTGTTTCTAATGACATTGCGTGTTTGCCCTCCCTACCCCTCGTAGTAACTTATTTTGTTATTATTATTATTATTATTGTTTTATTTCTGTTTCATTGTTGCTTTTTGCGTAAATAAAGAACAAGTTCAACCTTTTTATTTCTTTTTTGCACGTTTGCCTAATGACCTTTGACTTTTTAATACTATTTTTCTTTTTCTGATTGCATGCGCTTTGTATTTGTATTAGTATGTAAACTGTGTATTGTTGTATCCTGTTTGTATCCTGGCTTTCATTTTTTTATCGATTGTAATTTGTAATTTATTAAGCACTTTTCATTTGCTGCAAATAATTCACATTTTGTTTCAGAGAATGCAACAAAATGTGGCATACTATCTAACTATCGATGAGATCACTTCAACAACATTTAAATATTCTTTCCTTTTTTATAAAAAATATAGTTCGAACTATCTATGATATTATCTAAGGATAATCAGTAGGTTAACCCTCAATTTGCAACCCGATTTACGTCTATAAAAAAGTTTACAAAGGTTTAAAATAGATCTCATATAAAACATATATGTATTTCGATGTTATATAACAAAGATATATATATATATATATATATATATATACACATATATATATATATATAGTATATATAAATCCAAATCAAGTTTACTTTGGATATATAAATACAACGCATGCAATCAGAAAAAGAAAAATAGTATTAAAAAGTCAAAGGTCATTAGGCAAACGTGCAAAAAAGAAATAAAAAGGTTGAACTTGTTCTTTATTTACGCAAAAAGCAACAATGAAACAGAAATAAAACAATAATAATAATAATAATAACAAAATAAGTTACTACGAGGGGTAGGGAGGGCAAACACGCAATGTCATTAGAAACAATAATAAAAGCAAGAGTAATTAGCCAGCAACAACAACAACAACAAATAACAAACAACAATAACAATAACAATAATAATACTTGTTGTAATTTAATACTCATGGTAAAACCCATTAAATAATTATTATTATGCGATATCGATAGGGTGTCGATAGGTTAAACGTTGGTTGACTGTACCATTGATTACCTCCAGCTAGCCAGAGAGAGAGAGAGAGAACGAAAGAGAGAGAGAGAGAGAGAGAGAGAGTGAGCGAGGCAGAGAGCATTTCAAGTGTATGAATTAATAATGAAATCAGATGATGATAGATTGAAAACTCTTTCAGTGTTAACATATAATACTGGGAACCGGATATAAGGAGGACGATATATGAAGGAGTTTATCAAGTACTCATAAAATTTACAACTGACAGTTAATAATGATTTAACCGTAGGATATATAACATATAGATATATAAGTATAGTATATATGCTTATGAAATAAGCATAGGATAACCCAAGGATACATTAAGTTAACAATTATAAGGTAAGCAATATATTGGGTATATTCGGAGTATATTTAGAGTGCCTTAAAGGTCACCTATAAGGAGTACTCCACTGAACTTTCTTATCAAGAAGCAGCAGAAATATGTCAAAGTTAGCATAAACTGAAACTAACTTATAATTTTACTATCAATAGCAAAGGATAACACTGATACTAAGGAGCTTTATACAGTTTATCTGGGGGATATTCTCTATATAGGGTAAATAGTAGTTTGGGCTCTGTATTATCACTTAAGGTATCTATTAGTAGTGCATACAACCGATTGCCATATGTTAAGTGTAGGGTATTATCCTATCAAGACAAAGGTTACTTAGAGCAGAGATAAGCCTATGCTTGTTTAAAGTATTAACAGTAAATTAGTCTATTGATAAGCTGTAACATTGACAAGTTGTCAACAGAGTGTCAAAAGGATATAAAGCATATTTAGAGAGATTAACTAAGCCTGCAGTTTTAGTATATGTTTAAGTCTGTTTATCCCTTGGATTAATCAAAACAATTTGCATAGGAAGTGAAAGGGTTTAATTTTCCTGTGGAAATAAGTTTTCCCAAACTAATTAACTAATGAATCGTTTTGCCTGTAATCTCATCATTACTTGTGGATCCTTTTAGCTTTCTTTAAAACAACCAAAAAACTTGTTACATTATTAAAAAAAAAAAATGATTTTAAAATGAGCCAAAAAGAAAAGAGGAAAAAAGAAAACTATAAAACTTTTGAACTTTGTTAACTTTTTCAGTTCCTACAATTTTTGGCTTCCTTTTCATAATTTTCTTTTGTGCTTTTCTTCTTGTTTCTTTTCACTTAAATAAAATAGTAATTTTGACAGAATGAAACAAAAAAAAAACAAAACACAAGAAGAACAAAATAAAAATTAATTTGCAATGCAAATTACTTTTAATAAATTTGAGAGAAAAAATAGAAAGAAAAACAAACAAAAAAAATAAACTGAATTTACGATGAGCAACGGATGTTCGCCTGAGGGGCAGCTGTTGCTCACTTTTGTGTGGCAAGTATTGGGGTAAGAGTTGGTTTAAGGCAAGGACAACCAGCAGGCAGCCAGCAGACAGGCAGAGGATAGACAGACAGATGGACAGGCAACAAATGAGGCAGGAAGATGGAGCTGGTCCGCTTTATAAAGTGGTAAATGGTTCTGCCAGTAGAATGGCAAGGAGAGAATTATTCGCTTGCTCAGTTGGACATCGTATGGACCATAACAGAGAGAAACAGAGAGAAAAAGAGAAAGAGGGAGAGTTAGACAGAGAGGGAAAGTTAAAGCATAGAAAGAGGCTGTAGAGACAAGCGTTGACAAGAGTGGATAATTTATGCCAAAATCTAGAGGGGGTTATAAAGCAGTTGACAGTAGATTTAGAGGGAGGTATCTGGCTTTAATGAAATGTGGACAAGGCTAAAAACTGCAGACAGCTGTTGGCAAGTGCATGAACACATACACACACGGACACACACTGGCACAGACACTTAAATATATGAAGACCAAGTTTTTCGATTTTATTAGGAATTGAAAGATAGATAAAAACCTTAAGATTTTCGACTTAAGCCTTGACCTAAGAGATATAGTTCTATATAATTGTTATTTAACTTATAAAGTCGAAAATATGCTTAACTCTTATATTATAATTTAATATTATTATCCCTCATATAATGGGCTTTATATATATATGTTTTTATCGTACTTTATAGATAGAAATTTATTTTTAATTTTAAGATTATTATTACAGCAAATTAAGTAAGAAGAAAAAGTTAACTTTGTTCCTTAAAAAATATTATTCAATATATGTCTATATATATATATATATATTAATATAGATATACATTCAATGCCAACCTAAATCCAGCAAAAAAAATATATATTACAGCTTGTTGGCACAGTTTTTGCATTTTTACTATTCACAGAACAATGGAAAAAAAACAATGCTGTAAAAATATGAAAAAAATTAATAAAAAAAAATAAAATAAAGGAAATATATAAATAAAAGAAATGGAAAATACAGTAAATACTTCATGATAGTTTTTACTGTAGTTTTATGACAGACAGACATGTACAAGCTTGTCGCATTTTCCTGCATTGACATTCAATCAAAATAAAATTAATTTTCTTTTTCCTCTGTTGAACTGTGCCACACAGCTCTGCCACACAGATGTGCTACACAGGTGTCTCATAGAGAGGATTGACAATGATTTTAAAAAGGGTACAAAATGTTGATGCAAAAGGAATCAGAAATATATAAGAACCAATATTATATAATAATATATAAATATAATTTAAACTGGCAAAATAAATAATTAAATATAATAATAATAATATTATTATATTATAAATATTAATAAAATTAATTTATATATTTTTCTAGATATCGACACAATATGAGAAAATGTACAACAACTTGCAAATGTACCATTAGCACTCATAATAATTTGGTACAAAAGTAATACAATTTGATAAAATATCAGATAATTTGGTACAAACGAAGTGCAAATATAGAAATACATAGGTAAAATATGTTAAGTAAATTAAAATTTAAATAAAATGGTACAGTTTGCAACTGAAAATAGGGAATTAACTTCCCTAAAAAGATTGCTCTATTTTGGTACATCTGTTAATACAAATATCATCAAACAATCAATCAATATTGATATGAAAATCCTTCAATTTCCATTGATGATTCAATAAAGAAAATAGAACAATGTTTAAATTTCTATATAATAATAAAAAAATGTGAAGTATTTAAAATATCTGAAGTGATAATACCCTTTGCTACAGCAAACACAGGGTATATATTTACACACACATGTACACATGTAAGTATATAAAAGAAAATGTCATTTCAATTTGCGTGCTATAAAAAACAATAAAAGTTTTTCTTTTTGTTACTCCCACGCTTTACTCTATTTCTCTTTGGTAAAAAAATACTCCCATCTTCTATTAGTTTTATAGATTTATTTTATTTCTATTACTTTTTTTTCTGTGTAATAGAAACCGTTCGCAAACCGTTTACGGGGTTGAAGAGGGGGATTCTGTGCATTCTGTCGTATGAATTGGAATTGGTAGTATTGATGTATGGATGTATGGATAAATGGCAGTATGGGTGTATTCTAGCGGCCGCAGGACAGACTGCCTGATATATTTTTAGTTTTTTTTTATTATTATCCTTGTAGTCCGTGTCGTGTGTGTGTGTGTGTGTGTGTGTGTTTGGTGGGTGAAGGGGAAGAGGAAAGGGATAACTACAACATAAATTGACGTGTGTTTGCTAAAAGTTTTCGATATTTATTTTTCAATATATTTGTGTAATTTGGGTTTTATTGATAGCCCACCCCGTAGCCCGCTCGACCCGTAACAGCCTCTACCTATCACACGGCATTCCACAATATTTTTCATGCCTCTTTTTTATGCCATTTACTGCATTTCTTTACGGTTTATTTTACACACAATGGCAACATGCTCTGCCATAGCTGGGCTGTGGGGGGGTGTGTTGATATTTGGTTATAAATGTATATTCAATATTGTTTGTTGTTGCTGTTGTTATTGATGTTGTTGTTGTTGTTGTTGTTATTGTTAAAATCAAAAATAAATATTTTACATGCAAAACAAACTTATGTTTATCGACTTGTTGGCTTTGGGATTTCATTCGTTTGCATTCTCTTTTATTTTAGTTCCTTTGCCCTTTGCAAAAAAAAAGTAAAGAGGGGACTATTGGATTAGTGCAACGAGCAGAACAGGTAGAAATAGCATAGGAATTCATGTAGTCGTATATACCCCATCATGGAGTTTAGGGCAATTTTCAATTTGAATATTGATACGAATGTAACATGAATGAAATAACATTTGATATTCTATTGACAAGTTATGAAAATGGAGGCCTAAACCATTTTGTTTTATTTATTTTTAACCTTTCATTTCACAACAACAACAATTGTGTCTCACACTCTCTCCCCCTCACACGCTTTTTAACAATGTTTCCTCTTTAGTTGTCTGCTTTGGTATTTCAATCGTTGAAATCAAACTTTTCCTTCCGTATGTATTTCACACTATCTTTTTTTTTGTTACATTTTATTACAGCGAAAAACACAAAACGAGCTAAACACAAAGAGAAGGAGAGAGAGAGAGAGAGAGAGAGTGAGAGACGCAGAGTAGAGATAATAAAATATATAAAGCTACATCTTTGGCTTTGCTTTGCAACGGTTGTTGCTCTGTCTCTGTTGTGGTCTGCATTTCCGTTGCGCTTATCATGGTGTACCAACAACAACAGCAACAACAGCCAAAGCATTCGCATTTACTACTAGAATGTGATATGAGAGATAATGTAAGAGAAGAGTAAATCATGTTGGGGGAGGCGAGGCAAGAGTGTTACAAGCACAAAGATAAAGAGAGAGAATATATATATATGACAAAAAAAAAATAAGAAAAGAAAAATGAGCAAAAGGCAAACACAGCAAAAACTATGGCAAACGTGACACACAAAAGTGCCAAATACCGCGGCTGCGGCTCAGCTGACGTAAGCAGCAACTACGACGCAGCGGCGAGCAGCAAAGAGAGCGCCAGCACAGCGTACAAAAGCTTTGATGTGACAGTGTTAGTGTTAGTGAGCATGAGAGTGAGTGTGAGTGTGTGAGTGAACGATTGTTATGCGGCGGAATTATTATATTTTGTTGTTGTTGTAGTTATATTTGCTGTTCTTGTTGTTGTTGTTGTTGTAGCTGTTGTTGCTGTGACTCCCCTTGATTATGTTGTAGTTGAGTGTTGCTATTATTATTATTATTACTTTTATTGTTTCTGTTGTTGTTGTTGTTGGTAGTGTTTTGCTTCTTCTTCATAAGTATATATACTAGGTTCCTTTTTTTTTTGTGTACATCTTTCACTTTTGGTTAACAAACGCAGCACTCGAAGTGGGTGTGCGGCGGCAACAGCAGCAGCCACAGAGGACGAAGTAGAAGCTGCGGCTGAAGGAAATGAAAGGAAGAAGCAGGCAGAGTCTAGCGGTCGTTCATCTAACAACCTAAATAAGTTTCGCTGCCTCTGGTTTATTTTTTCTCTGCCTTTTTGCTTTTTTTTTTTCATGTATTCATTCTATCTATGGTAATGGAGTGCCAGAACCATATTCCTCGTAACATCACAGACGAAGCGTACAACCGACAGTCGACTGACTGACTGAGTCACTATGAAAACGACTAACCCACCAAAAAGACAGCGGTAACAACAACAACAACAACAACAACAACAACAACAACAACAACAACAACAACAGGAGACAAACGGACTTGACAGGCAAGTTGTAAGCGAGTTGGTGACACGCACTCAACGCGTATGTGTGGTGTGTGTGAGTGTGTGTGTGTGTGCTATAGAAGGGGTACAACTAAGGAGCATACAAGAGGGAGAGACAGGGGGGGGGGGGTTGTAAGCACGACGGGGCTAAAGTCTATTTGTGTGCAATGTAAAGCTTCAGCTTCAGTTTTGAAACTTTACGAGTGCTTGAATATTCTGGCATGGAAAAGACAATTTTCATTTGTCGTCGGTTTTTTTTTTCCTTCTTCTCTTTGTTGTTTTTGGCGTGGGCGTTTTTTTTTTCTAGGCTTTTAGGCGTAACACGATTTTATAATGGAATTCTGTCAATATTTCAGTTATACACTTGCACCTCTTACCCCTCAGCAGCCTATACCCTCCCTTTGCCATATAACACTTTGATATCATCGAAATTGAATTGTATTTCGCATATGGTTTGATAAGTTCTCTTTGGGACTTTGAAAGGAGAATGTGAAAGAAAGTGAAAATTGTATTAACTATTAGCTATAATTATCACCTTTAACAATACCACTTATTTTCCAATGAAAATTTAAGGAAAACTAAAGTTTTACTAGAATAAAAACTGACTCAAATTTTAAACGAAATTTCTACTTCCTTGAATGGAAACTTTCTCATAAGTATTATAAGGAAGGTTATCAGCTAATATAGTTTATATATATATTTATAACATATATAATGAAAATATATATCATATTATTAATATGTATGATATATAGAATAGATCATAGTAGACTTTTATGTAATTGCTTAAAATAGATTTCGAGAGAGAGGGAAATAGAAAATTGATTTTGTCTTATAAACTTTTAATATAAACCTGAAAACTCTGAAACTTTTTTTTTTTAACTTTACAGTAAAATGATAAACGAAGAACAAAACGATGAAAATGTGGAAAAGGGCATAGTAGCCGAAGCTGAGGATAGACAAGAAATACATAACAGTATAATATTAAGAGCAAACATAAAATGCGATTTAGTATTAAATATAATATTTTTAATTATTGTATTATTACTGATTATGAAAATCACTTCCTATATACTCAGCGATGCCAACAAATTTGTACTAATTCTATATCCTGAACAACTAAATTTAACTGAAGTAAATGACTAAAAAATACCAACAGCAGCAGCATCAAAAATACCAACAAAATATTTTGCATTTGAATCAATTCTTACTATGAAATAAATAAAACAAAAAAATACTGCAAAAACTATTAGAGAATGTCGTATGATTTTAACACTATCTAGTATATAACTGAACTATCTGTACTATATACCAAACTATTTAATAGCTAAAAGAATGCAGTGTATGTGATTGAATGAATATATATCTATATATATATCTATAAATACTAAGTAAGATATTACAAGGGAAATCTTAAAGATATCTAAATAACAGATCGCAGCAACACTTTCTTTAGCTCTTATAGTATCAAAAGTATATATACCTATAAATATATACATATATATGAATAAAAAAATAAAAAAAAAAATGTATAAAAATATATAAAAATTGTAGATCGGTTTTGTATAAAGATAAAATTGCGTTAGAATGCAAACACAGGAGCAAAAATCAAGCAATAAGCAGAATCCAGATCAAGCAACAGGTCAACGGGTAATAGAAAATCATAATAGAAGTAGTAACAGTAATGATAATGCAACAAGGCCGGTATTGAAAAAATTTTTAAGTAATTGTTGCTGTTTCTGTTTTATTCTATTAGTTGTATTAGCAGCAATAAGCATATCAATAGGATTCTTTTCGCCTATAAGAGAGGCAAATCATAATTGGAAACGAACGGATTAATATTTTTAAAAAATGAATTTGATGCATAAATAATTGATGCATAATAATTATAAAATGTAACTAGATGAATAAATTTGATTTGGATAAGACATTCTTTCCAAAATTTAAATTACGGTTTTATCAATTTGAAACCCAATGAGAAGAATGCAAACTCAGGAACGCGGTGTACAGCGTGGAAATGCTCGTCCTGGAGGCATTGTAAATGATACTGATAATCGTACAGCTAATAATGATAATAATAATGATAATGATATTAGTCTGCGCCGACCTTTATGTACACGTGTATCGTGCAGAAAATGGTTCTGTGGTATTTCGATGTGTGTATTAGTCATAATTACTGTGGGCTATCATATATTAACACTTATAAAAAAGGACTAAAAAAGTATAAATATTTTAATGATATTTTTGCTACTTAAATTATTGACTTTAATATTTGAATATTACATGTATGATATTTAATTATTTTGACAGGTCTAACTAAGGATCAAGATATATTAATTCTGACTATAAAACAGATGAAACTTTCTAACTAAATGTGTGCCGTGTATATATCTCTATTTGATATATATTATATATAGAGAGAGAATATGTATTTCTTCCAATTTTGAATCGATAGTTTCATTGGAAGCAGCGCCGTAGAATTAGAAAGAAAAGGTCTAACTAAGGATCAAGATATATTAATTCTGACTATAACCCAGATGAAACTTTCTAACTAAATGTGTGCCCTGTATATGTATATATCTCTATTTGATATATATTATATATAGTAAAACAACGAGGATATATATTTATTCTAATTTGGAAACGATAGTTTCATTGGAAGCAGCGCCGTAGAATTAGAAAGAAGAGGTCTAACTAAAAATCAAGATATATTAATTCTGACCATAAAACAGATGAAACTTTTTAGCTAAATGTGTGCCCTGTATATATATATCTCTATTTGATATATATTATATATAGTAAAACAAAGAGGATATATATTTATTCTAATTTGGAAACGATAGTTTCATTGGAAGCAGCGCCGTAGAATTAGAAAGAAGAGGTCTAACTAAGGATCAAGATATATTAATTCTGACTATAAAACAGATGAAACTTTCTAACTAAATGTGTGCCCTGTATATGTATATATCTCTATTTGATATTTATTATATATAGTAGAACATAGAGAAAATATATTTATTCCAATTTGGAAACGATAGTTTCATTGGAAGCAGCGTCGTAGAATTAGAAAGAAGAGTAATAATAACAGTAAAAATAATACAATAATATGGAAAATGTAATTTTCTATTTTCTTTTGTTTTTAAGAGATAAGCAGAGATATTTCAATGGAATTCTTTATGCCTCTAAGAGAAAGAAATCTTCAATTGGAAATGAACGGATGAATTTTGAAGAAATGAATTGGAATGAAATTGCATAAATATTCATTTATATAAATTGTAAATTATTGAATAAATTTGATTGATATTTGATTTAATAAGATATTTTGCCAAAATCTAAATTCCGGTTTTTATCAATTATCAATTATCATTTTCTAATCGAATGAGAAGAATGCAATCTCAGGAACGCGATGTACAGCGTGGAAATGTTCGTACTGGAGCCAATGCAAATGATAATGATAATCGTCATAATGATAATGATGCATTGCACCGACCATTATGTGGATGTGACTTCTGGAAGAAATGGGGCTGTTGTCTTTTTATTTGTATATTGATCGGAGTTGTCTTGGGCTATAATATATTTCGACTTGCAAAGAAGGATTGAAAAAGTATATATATTTTGTAATAATGTTTAAGCTACTAAGATATTTGAATGTTATATATGAAATATTTAACTATATTGACAGCTCTTCCTAAGAAACAAGATATGTTTATTCGATATCTGAAACAGCTGAAACTTTCTGCTTTCTTTCATATAATATATATGTACTGATGTTTGGCAATATCTGTATATAATATATAGATTATAGAAATACAGAAAGGAAAACTATTTATACCAATTTATGGAAAGGGTAGCAACGACATAGGGATGGATCTTATATCAATTGGAAACAAGTTGCGCTTGCAAAGATTAAAGAAAATTTTTGTATTATTCGATATTATATATTATATATTTTGTAATAATGTTTAAGCTACTAAGATATTTCAATATTATATATGAAATATTTAACTATATTGACAGCTCTTCCTAAGAAACAAGATATGTTTATTCGATATCTGAAACAGCTGAAACTTTCTGCTTTCTTTCATATAATATATATGTACTGATGTTTGGCAATATCTGTATATAATATATAGATTATAGAAATACAGAAAGGAAAACTATTTATACGAATTTATGGAAAGGGTAGCAACGACATAGGGATGGATCTTATATCAATTGGAAACAAGTTGCGCTTGCAAAGATTAAAGAAAATTTTTGTATTATTCGATATTATATATTATATATTTTGTAATAATGTTTAAGCTACTAAGATATTTCAATATTATATATGAAATATTTAACTATATTGACAGCTCTTCCTAAGAAACAAGATATGTTTATTCTATATCTGAAACAGCTGAAACTTTCTGCTTTCTTTCATATAATATATATGTACTGATCTTTGGCAATATCTGTATATAATATATAGATTATAGAAGTACAGAAAGAAAAACTATTTATACCAATTTATGGAAAGGGTAGCAACGACATAGAGATGGATCTTATATCGATTGGAAACAAGTTGCGCTTGCAAAGATTAAAGAAAATTTTTGTATTATTCGATTTGATATTATAAATCTATAGTAAGTTTTGTTGTTTGTGTCTATCTTAAATTATATGTTATATAAATATATACAAATTTTAAAATACAATTCTTAGACATATAAAATTATTGATAATAATTATAACAAAAAATATCGTTTAGTAGCCTATTAATATACAATAAACTATATTATGAATCAACACGGCGAATCCCAAGAGTCACGTTATAGAAAATCAAGATGTGGTGTTAGAAGAACGGCAATGTGGTGTTTATGTGGTGTGGTGCTCGGCTGTATTGTTGGTATTCTATACAAATTGAAACATAAGTTTTAAATTTCTTCCTCTGGATTATAATTGATAAATTCTTATAAGGTTTAAATATTTATAATAATATCATAAATACTTTGAATTATTTTGTATTATTTCTTCTAATCAATTTCAGTTCACATTTCTATCAAATGGCAAATATTTTCAGCTCTTTCCGGGTGCCCCGAATTGCATTTAAATAATGACAAATAATGTCACCCACTTTTGAGACGCACTCAAACATATACATTAATACATATATATAAATAAACATACACATTGAAAGCAGACAACTTGAAAATGCAATGAAATGTGCGAACAGCTGGTCGAGTGTGAGCAACAACAAAAAGAACAAGTAAAAATTTGTGTCTTGCGTGTGTAAACGATACAAAAATACCCAAGAAAAATAACAGTAAATCAGCATAACTGTTGATAGCATAAATGGCCTTAAACTAATAACAATATGTTATGCTATAAATATAGAAATTCATTTCACATTAAATTGGAATAAAGTTACATTTCTATACTAACATTAGGTATACCCGTTTTACATGTTAAACATTTGCTAACAGGGTATACAAATCGCATTTATAGAGCTTTATACATATGAGCGTACAGCACAGCACAGCAGTCAGGGGCTTATGACAAGCAAATCAAATATATATATTTGCATTATACATTCTCGTTCTCGCTTACTCTTTTATCATTCAATGCATGTTGTGCTGGTTCTTTGGGCAACGGCATTTACTGCTCGTCCACATAAATACGCACTTAATGCTGCGAGTGCTGCTATGAGTGCTGCAGCGACTGTTGCTGCTGACTTCGTTTCGAAACAGATTTAACCTCGAAAAAAAATATATAATATATATAACAGAGACAACGCCGTTACAGGCAGCAGGCAGCAGGCAGCGCAGCGACGTCATCACCATCAATATGTCAAATATAAATGTTATTGCCTGAGCTCACGGTGTGTCGCTTCGACTCCTTTCTTTCTCCGAAACCTATCACACTCATACAAATCCCACTAACTTGCTCTCGCCCACTTGCTCTCACCTGCTTGCCCGCTCTGCTCTCTCTCCCACTGCAGCTGTCCAGCACATGCACTAGTTAAGCAGCGCTGTCGATGTCATAGCGTGCTGCCGTTTATTCTCAGAAAAATGTAACAATTAAATAAAAATAAAATAGCATTTTTTTTCTTTTTGTTTTTATTTTTGCGAAAATGCCTACATGCATGCATACATATATATATTTGTATATGTATATTTGTGTATGTAATAATACAAGTTTATATACATATATGTTGCTGTTGCTTTTGCTGTTGCTTTGCGAAATTTCTTCATTTGTCAGGAAATAAATAATAAGCCATTTTAAGATTCGTATGTATATCATATGCATATATACATATATACATATATATGTATGTATAAATTACAGTTATATTGCGCGTCTTTTTCTTTTGATTTTGGAAATATTTTACATTTTGATTTCAATTTTTTCGCACATTTTAATTAAAAGTCTTTTCTTAATAACTCTGATATTCATTTGAAGTTTTATTTGCATAGATTTAGTTCCTTATACAGCTCCGATTTTAATTATATTAACTATATAAAGGATAATCATAACATAGTTAATGGCTGCAGTTAGTTTACTAAAAGAAAATTGTTTTATTTCTCGTTGCGTTTTGAGATGAGGGTCAATGGTCATTTTAGATAGTAAAGAAAAGCAGTTAGAATTTGGTAAATAGATTGTTCTTTATCTTAAGCATATATTCTGTTATTGGGGTATTCACATTTACATAAGTATTTTGGGTCTCATCTCTTACTCACTTCCTAGAAGCGAAAAAAAAAACTACAAATTGTTTTTGCAAATCATGGAAATTACGTGACTGACCGCAAACAAACACATACTCACAAACACACCCACATATACACAGAGTACAAAGAGTGTGAGAAAACAAGAATATGAATATATAAAGAGGCAAACAAACTCATATTTCAGCTATAATCTTATCAGCTTTTCGATGTTGAATTATAACCGTGTTTCATGACGTAGCCAACAAGGCAAGTGAATGCAAGAGAGCAGACGAAAGAGAGAGTGAGTAGTGAGTAGAGAGTAGTGAGTAGGGATGGGGTTGGGGTTGGGGGTAAAAGAAAACATGCAAAACAATTTATATAAAAAGACAAACGAATAGCAAGCAGCAAGATGGAAAGTATGTGAGGAGAGGGAAAGTAACTGGTTCTTGCATCATTAATCCTTTTTAGCTGCATGTGTCCTCTCGTCCTTTGGCTTTGATTTCTTTATATTTTACAAAAAAAAAAAAAAAAAAACAACAAATATTTATGTAGCAACAATGTTGGGTGGCGCCTGGTTGTGTGTATGTGTGGGGTATGCGGGGGGTGTTGGGTGTTAGGGATTTATATTTTTTACGCAAAATTTGTTTTATGGAGCGTTGGGAGTTGTTGGCGATTGGCGGTTGGGGACGGCAGCGAGAGGGCAAGTAACGAGGCAGCAAAGTGAAAATTTTCACCATGTGTGCAAACAGAATCTGAACCAGATCCCCTACTACCCCCCACCACACCCACTCAACAGGCAACAGTCCCTGACTCCTCTTAGTTTACCCTGCTCCCGCTGTTTGTTCTTTGCTTCTTTTTCAATGGCTTTTTGCCATTGCTCGTTTTGTCTTTTCTCTCTCTCCTCTCTTGCTGCGTCTCTTTCTGTTGTCGCTAGTTGTTGCTCCCTCGCCGCATTTCAAAATAAATTTGCATGCTGTTGCAGCAACAACGACGGCGGCGGCAAGCCAACAATTGTTGCGGCAATGTCCTGTGCCAGAACGGCTACACCAACTACCCCTACTACACACAGACACCCCAGCAATAGCATCATTGTGTCTGCCTTCCAGCTAAACTCTCCTCCCTCCTTTACACCCCAACCACTCAACGTTTTCCCTCTTTCCATACTTCTTTACTTAACCATTCGCCAGTTGCTCCAAAATTTACGACCAAAAGCATTTTCAAGAGTTTTATGCCCGCTGAGTGGCAGCAGTTGCGTTTTCCATTGCAGTGGCGGCGTTGCTAAAGAGAGGGATTTATATTTGGGGGGGGAGGGGGTGAATGCTGCAATATACAATAAAAAAAAAAGTCCCCTCCTAATAGATTTCATCAAAATATCTGCTTAATATATATATATATACATATCGCTCTCCCTCTCAATTTCATCTCTTTCGTTTCATCAATTGCTTTAACTACGCCCTAGAGCAGTTCATCATTCGATACTTTTGATGATCCTTTACTTTGAACTCTTTCATTTTATTGCATTCTTGTTAAGCTTCTTTTGATTTTTATACCTTTTATGGCATACATTTATTGATCCTTTCACTGTAAACTGAATGTAATCTCATTTCCATAAGACTGAAAAGTCCTCTTATATATTCGCTTTATATGTTTTAAATACTCCTTTGGCAGTGTATCTACTATTCGCACTTTAAACATATTTTAGTTCTTAACTTTTGAGTTTTTCTTTTATTGTGCATTTTTCCACTGTTGGACGTCACTTGCCTCCGCCGCCGCCGCCGCCGACGCCGCCTTCGCCACCGTCGTCACCAGTCAGGAAGTGGAAAATTTTCCGGTTTTACTGTGAGCTCGTGATGCCAGGAAATCGTTCCTAGTTTTTAGGTTAGGGCGCCGCATTCATTGAAACAGAGTAAGTGATGTAAAGAAGAGAGAAGGGGAGGGGAAAGAAGAAGCTACTGCACCTACTCGCAACCACGCCCACCACTACACCTTCACCCTCCCCGCATTGCTCTACTGCTGGCAATTGTGCGCGTAATATTTTTGGTTCTGCGAGCCGCCAAATGGAAAATGAGAACATTTATTGAACTTTTCGCCAAAGATATTTCCCTATGATACGAATTGGGTTATAGACAAACACACACACACACATACATACATATACACACACACTCACAAACACACACAAAATAAAACAGTAACACAATATGAAAAGCAGGCAGATAATGTAACAGAAATGTGGGCCAAATTTATTTTATTTTAAAATTTTCATTGACTGCAACAGAAATTGGCACAAAAATATCAATAGCTAAAAGGGAAATGAAAGGGTTGACTGAATGTAATGTAAGAAGAGGAAGCAGATAATAACAAAAGCAAAAAAAAAAACAATAAAAATAAAGAGACAAAGTAAATGAGGAGATGATGCAACACTCAAAGAAATTATAAATTTTAAGCTGAAAAGAAGAACAAAATTAAGAGAGATTTTCCCGAAGAATTCTAAAATTTCTATATGAAATGTAATGCTTAAAATAATTTAATATTTATATAGGAAAATATAAGAAATATACAAATAAAATGTGTAATAGAAAAACTACTAAGAACTAGTATTTTATTTTTTATATTTTTTCTTTAATGTTTAAGTTGAAATCTGTCAACATTTGCTGGAAATTACATGAAGATTTTTACAGAGAAGCAAAATGTTCCTGAGGCTTGCTTGGGCGACATGATATGTACATGATATATATATATATATATATATATATTTATATATATAATTATAGGTATAAGAGTGTAGCATAGTGGAAAAATGTCTATTTTTTGCGCATATTGTAGAAAAAAGAAACATCACTTTTTTTTCTTTTTTTTCTTTTTTTGCATAATTTCATAATGAGGCACTGAACTAACACAAATGTTGTTGTTGCTTGAAGTGCGGCAACTGTTAAGAGAGAGAGAGAGGTACACAGATATATAGCAATAGCAAGAGGTGAAGTGAAAAAGTGGGCGTGGCTGTAGCATATGCTCCGTTTGGCATATGAAAATGCGTTCACTGCTTTTTATCACTTTGAGTGGAGCAGCAGCAATTGCGCCACGAAATGCGGGCAAAAGGACGTTGACGACCAGAAAGTAAAAAGCGTTCGTTGTAATTTTGTATACCCATCTCTCTCCCTCTCTCTCTTTGACACACTCGCTAACTGTCGTTCCCTCTCAATGCTCATAATTATGATGATTATATAAGCCCTGATTACTATGCTCTATAGCATAGCAGAAGAAGGAGGTGGGGTGGATGGTTAGGCTGCAAGAAGGGTATGAAAACCGCACACAACCACACACATACACCTACAGCATTGGCTTGCGGCATTGACTAACTTTCACTATGTTTGTATGTGTGTGTGTGTGTGTGTGTGTGTTGGCTAGAACATTACCTAGCTGGACCTAAATGTGGTTGGCCTATAGCTTTTTGGCAGCTGTCTGCCTTCGAATCATTTCAATATTGTTTGCTTTTGGCCCCATTTTCGCATTGATTAGTTGCAATTGGCAAGTCTTTCAAGCCAAATACCAAATACCAATAACTATATAAACTTAACAATATAAAACTATTATAAATAAAAAATCGATTTTGCATAGAGCAGAGAGAGGGAGACAGAGAGAGAGAGAGAGAGAAATAACACTAAAAGATAACCCAATTGCATAATTCCATAATCAATATACGAATGTTAATCTTATCTATAAACAACAATCGATTACGACAATGAATATATTTATATATATATATATATATTGATTTATATAGATGATATACATGAATAATCAAATGTTGCATTGTGTCTTATCTTATCAGATCGAAATGTTTGAGGAGAGGTTAAACGATATACAACAAGGTGATCGATTTATGTTTACAAACGAATAAAGTTCCAATAGTTCGATGTATTGGAATTTAACTTCAATTAATAATCGATAATAATCGATATATTACAGCAAGCTAGAAAAAAGGAAGACGCATAAACAATACACTTAAATTCTCTGCATTTCTTGCACATTTTCTAATAATAATTTGCACTCTATTTATTCCATTTCTCTTTCTCACTCTCTCTCTCTCTGTGTCTTATTCTACTCTCCGATTTCAATTAGCAATCGTCTGGCATGAGCTTGCAACATTAAGTTGCAAATACCTTTAACATAACGAAAGAAAAAGCCAATAGAGTTTGTAATGGAATTTGAGTGAAAAAAGCATACAAAAGGGAATTAAAGAGATTAAAACAAATGTGAGAACACAAAAAAAAGAGGAGTAAACTGATAAACTAATCAACGATGAAAACTTTGACAATCTTTTTACTTATTTTTCCCCTCTTCTTTCTTTTTTTTTTGTAGTTCTTTTGTAATTGCAAGTTCGTTCATCTTATTGAAGTTGTTTGTATGCTGCCTCTACCTTCTCTTGCCCTCTCTCTCTCTCTCTCTCTTTCTATTTATATATCTCTTTCAATTTCTTTTAGTTCTTTTCCTTTTACCTTTGCTTATACACATGTATGCATTTGACTATCTTACTGACTCTGTATCTACTTTTTTCCAGGTGGTTTGGCTTCTGTGTTAACTCTACTAACCCCCCCCCCCCCATTTCAACTACCATCAAGCAATGTGGCATACACTTTATCCAGGCACTTTTCTATCTGTATCTGTATCTTTGTATCTGTGTATCTTCTTGTACACTAATTCTATATCTTTAGCTATACATCTGTATCTGTATCTAGTTCTGCTGCTGCTGCTGCTGCTGCTGCTGCTGCTGCTGCTGTAACTGTAACTCTGACGACATTTGAACTACTAAAGTTGTATATGTCAACCTGTTTTCGAAAAGTGACACCAAACTGAAGCGAACTGAAGCGTAGCCAAGTTAAGCGCCATCTCAGCAATCTGTTGTTAGCCCTCCTCCCAACTTCAAGCATACACCCTCCACCCATTCCCCGTCCCTACCCAACCAACCACAAGCTTCTCTGTAATATCTATGTATCTATGGCCCACCTGTGTCTAAAAGGAAGTAAAAAGGCGGCTGCAAGTCGTCATTCTGCACATTGGTTTGGCCCTCGATAAAATTGCAACCAATTGATTATGTGATAGATAGGCTATCTTTGGGTTTGTTAGCTCTCATTATGATTGTAGATTATAAAGAAAAACTAACTAAAAAACAAACGAATCCTTAGATAAGGAAACATATGGAAAAGTAATAGAATTATGGCTCAAATAGAAGAAGAAGTTATCTTTAATAAAGTCTAATATCATATCACAAAATAATTATATATTCTATTCTATAATTTTGCCTCACTGTGCGTATCGTCACAAAGCAACCTCAATTACATGGCGGAAAAAATTAGTGAGAAGAGGCGGCGGGGGTAACGCATCAATGATCTTCCCTTTTCAATAGAAATACTTTGTATTTTCTTTGATTTTCTACTATTTTCTCCCCTTTTTTTTATTATTTTCTCTTCTTATTCTATGCTCAACTTAACTGAACTTTTGAGTTTTTAACTCTATGAATAACCACAGTAAAAACTCTCTACAGAAAAAATAAACTTTGTCCATGTCGAATGACTGTTGCTTTTTTCTTGTTTTTCTTTCTCTTTTTGTTTATATTTTCATCTCTTTTTTTTTTTTGGTTGTAATTGACATTTCAATTGATTTAAGTTGACATTAAGCGACACACATTAAAATGCAACTGTAAAAACTTTTGAAAACTAACCCCGCAACCCCTTCCCCCTCTTCTTTTTACCCAACAATTTTTACATAGCATTTTATTATATATTTTTGCTTTGGAAAACTTTTCGCATCATTTTGTATATAATTTTTACAAGTTTGAATTGATTTTTCCCAGCTATCAGTTAATACGGGCTATCAATGTTTATAGCCAATTAACATGCAACTCGCAATTGTGGCATATAATGCTTTAGGCCAATTCACACTGGGCTAACAATTGAAGGCATCGGCCATGAGCCTCAACTCCAACTTTATATTGAAATTTGCTCGTCGAGTAGTGCTAGGTTCGACTCCCAGTCAGGGTTTGAATGTTGGTAGAAACATTTGTTGACATAATGTATATATACTAGCAACAATCTAGATCTAAATCGGAGGCTATCAAATCAACAGTTTCTCTCTATAAAGAGAGAGCGTCAACGTAAAGCTCTCAACTCTTTGATATAAGCAGATGAAACGTTTAGACAAATTTTAATACAGACTAGAAAGTATATTAAGAATATATTAGAATTACCTTTAGGTAGTTAATTAATTGTAATATTTATTAATATTATTTAAGTTAAATATATAACCCTTTAAGGTAACTCGTTTTAACCTTCATTGGTTAAGTTTAAGGCAAAGAAATCTGAAGAAAAGTTTAAATGGATTTGGTTTGCATCTATTACTTTATAGTAGTATATAATTCATATAGATCAAGCTAATGTTCAGTATATTTAGTATATATAAAGTATATATTTAGTATATATTCAGTGGAATGTTGAATAAATGTTTTGTGGCTATATTAAATGTGGCTAAAACGCGCCTAAATTGCTACCTTTTATGCTATATGAACATTAGAAGAGAAAAATGAAAAAGAAAAATTTTTATGGCTTAAACTTATCATTAATCATGTGCCATGGCTAAAAAGGAGCACATCGAAAGCATATAGATACAAGTACAGTCAACAGACAACAGATAGCAACATAGAAGGATATTGCTTTAGGCCACAATAAGCACTCGTACAGAAATTGAAAGCCAGGCCAAAACCATCAACTGAACGCTGCCTGATGGTCAATAATATTTCATGCTACAAAACATCATTAGGCCGGTGAAAGAGGAGTAAAGGAATTAGGCTGAGAGTGAGAAGGGGAGAGAGTTGGTAGGTCTTTAGGACTAACTATGACAAAGACACAAATGTTTCTGACATGTTAAATGTTTGGCTAATTGTGTCACAAAAAAAAAAGAAGGTGAAAAAATATTTATGTGTATCTAATTGGATCAATATATTCTGGACATACTGTGGTTATTAATAAAGGCGATAGGAATGATATTAGATTGATTAATGGTATTAATGTATATAGAGTGAATGAGTGGGAGGGAGAGGAGGGGCCTATTAAAAGCAGAATATGATATTGATAAAAATGATAAGAATCATTATATTGGTTAATATGCAGAATTATTATTGTTATATCAACAATAAAGTTATCAATTAGTAATGGCATTTCGACATGTTTAAACATGTTTACAAACAATTTAAAACTTATTAAATATTAACTACAAATTACACTAGAACATTCTACATGCCACATGCCACATGCCACATCTATTCCATATATAGCATTTACATGTTTTAAATACTTAATCTTATGCTTACATAAGCTTATAAATGGCCAAAGAAGAAGAAGTCACATAACGTGACTCGTTCACGTCATGATTTGAAATCTTTATCAAATTACAGCGCACATGATGAATATTCCTAATGAAGATGATGATGATGATGAAGATGAAGATGATGATGATGATGATGATGATGATGTTGTTGATGATGTTGTTGATAATGTATAGAGTGCATAGCAGACACACACGCCCACCAGCTTGTGCATGTCTAGTACATTGTGATATGCTTAACTTTAACTACCGCAAAAGTAAGAGAAGAAAATAATAAAAATAATAAAGAAATACAAAAAAAGAATATAAGCAACAAACAACAACAACAACTACCAATTAAAAACTCATCAAAATGCTCAGCACAAAACTCCCAAAGCGCAGCAACTCCTCACATATCCTAAGTACCTCCCTTGCTCCCTCCCTCCCTCCCTCCATCTCTTGATACCTTTCTAGTTCTGCTGCTCTGTCACTGCCACTGCCACTGCCACTGCTTCTGTTATAGTCTGACCACCCACTCATCAAAGGCACAATGTGACAGAGAAATAGAGAGACAGAGACAGAAACAGAGAGAGAGAGTGTGTGTGTGCGAGTGAAATAGCGACAGATGAAAGAAACCCTCAAGGGAGCCGACTAGTCGCAAACTTTGGCGTTGGCAAAAAAAAAAAAAACAAAAAACATTTGGCAATCCGTCGCAGCGACCTTATGTTGTCGTCTACCCTTTTGCCTCCCCGCTCCCCCTCTCAACTTACCCATACACTCATTTCAATTTCAATCCCTTTACATTCCCAACCTAACACCCTACCACCGCAACACAAGCTCTTTTTGACTCTCTTCAAAACTGCTGTTTGTGGGCAAATAGCAGCAAAGAAACAAGTGGGGGGGAAACAGAGAGAGAAACAAAGAGAGAGAGAGAGAGAGAGGAGAGAGGCTGTTGCTAAAAATTGTTGCTGTTTGCCGGCAGAAAGATTTCGTCTATTGCTTGCCAAAGCTTGTTTCATTCCAGCACTTATGCCTCACTCTTCCCCCCCCCATACACAACACCAAACTCAATGTGTCTCTCTCTTTCGCTCTCCTTTTCTGTCTATACATTGCTTCAGTCAAGCGAACCACCCGCTTCATTTGTTGTATGTATAAATATATATAGATATATTTGTATGTATGTGTGTATGTATGTATGTGTGTATGTATATGTATATAACATGAAAAACTTCACACAGCTTGTGGTTGTTGTTGTTATTGCTGTTGTTGTTATGTATTTTGCTTTCCATTTTGTTGTTGCTGTTGGCCGCCGCGTTCGCTCTATTTGGCTCAAGTGTTGCTCGTCGTTGTTGTTGTTATTGTTATTGTTGTTGTTGTTGTTATTGTTGTTGTTGTAGTTGTTGCTTCTTTCTTTTTCAAATGCTTTTACAGTCTACAGTTAGTTTTTTTTGTATTTTTCTGTTTCATTTTTATTTTTTGTGTTGAGCATTAAAAACTTGCAAACGGCAAATAAATGAAAATAAAATTTATATACAGATGGGTGTGTGTGTGTGTGTGTGTGTGAGTGGGATTTACCAATTTTCAATTGTGCTTTGCATTCTTCTTACTTTTGTTAACTAAGCCTAACCTTTAACCTCTCCTATACACACACACACACACAAGCCTAGCCTTATGTTATCGATAACATTCATTGGCTGGCCCACATAAGCACGCAAGTAAAACATTATTACTTCATGCTAAATATACATATACAATCAACACATTAACACACACACACACACACACACACACACATGCATATCAACATTCCTAATTGTCCCAGTGACGCATACAAGAAGAAGAGCATGAAAAAGAGAAAAGGGAGCGCGGCGCCGTCACACATTGTTCTTATCGCTATTTCTTTTATTTTTTATGATTGTTAATGACAAACTGACATCAGTGTCAACAACAACAACAACAACAACCAAAATAGCAACAACAACAGGAGGCAGCAGCCACTGGCATTTGCTCATTTGTCACAAAAACAAAAACAAAAAAAGAAAAAGAAGAAAATAAATATAAAAAAAAAACAATTGAAAGCTAAGAAGAAAAAAAAAGAGAGCAACAGCCTGGCAGACAGACAAACGAAGAGACGGGAGCAACGAACGGTGTGTGCCTGTGTGTGTCTGTGTGTGTGTGTGTGTGTGTGACGCATGTGAAGTAGCAGAAAAAACAACAACACAGACAACAGTTTTCGGGGGCAGCCAAAAAAGGAAGAAAAAACAAAACAACAGCAACAAAAACAATAAGAAAAATAATAGTAAAAGCAACAAAAGTGAATCATATGAAACACAGTTCAAAAAGCGTGTACGCCGCTGCTGCTGCTGCGCTGCTAGCGACGCTGCTGCTGCTTGGCCTCTGTTGCTGCTTGGCCTCTGCAGCTGCCGCTGCTGTTGCTGCTGTTGCTGCTGACGTGACGATGTAAACGTCGTCATCGAAATGTGTTACAAAGACTTTATATACTTACTATAAGCTGGCTCACCTACCTAGCCTGTCTCTGTGCTTTATATCGGCTATTGCTATCTCTTTCGTGCACGTGTCGCAAGCAAATTGCTTTGAGTTCATTTTAAATGCGTTGCCAATATTCATGGTGACGCTTAATAGCGTGCGTCTCTCTCTCTCTCTCTCTCTCTATCACACACACACAGTCTCTGCCTGCTCTTTCTTTCTTTCTATAAATGCTAAAATGTTATGCTTTATTATGCTGTAGAATTGTAGCTGTAGATTTAAAACTTCTTTCGCTTTTGTTGTTGGTTTTCTTCGCTCTTTTCTTTTTATTGTTGTTGTTTTTTTTTTTATTATTGTTTTGCTGTTTGTTGGCCATTGCGCAAATTAAAGTGGTATGCAGAAGTTTTGCAAAAGCAACTGCAAAGCAAACACACACACACACACCGAAAGAGTAGAAGAAGAAGAAGAAAATATAGACTAGCTAAAGAAGTAGCAGGGCAGCAAACAAGTTGATGATTCTAAGTGGTTAAAGAAGTTGAAAAGTCACAACTAGTACTTAAACAAGGGGTAGGGGGGAGGGAAGGGGTGGCGGTAAACTGTATAAAATGTGTGTGAGAGAGTGAAGAAGTAAGCGGGTAGACGAGGGAGAAGCGGTGGTGGTGGTGGTGGTAAGTAACGAACGAACAAGCAGCAGCTGTTGACTGAAAGTTGTGCAAGAAAATGCTGCAAGTTTCTTCATTTGAAACCGAACAAAGTAGAAGAAGAACACAAGAACAGAACAGACCTGAATACGAATTAAACACAAAGCATAATTTTGGACTAAAGTCTAATTAAAGCATTTTTAATTAAATAATGCATAATTAAGGAATATCAGCAGCATTTTATCAAAACATATTTCTTATGCAAATTCTATAAAAAAATATCTTTCACTTTTGTGTTTTAGTTTTTATCACAAAAAAAAAAAAACAAAAACAGATTTCACTGCTTGCTCTTAACATGCACACACACACACACACATACACACACACATACACACACATATATACTCTGTTAATTTTCAATTCAATGTATGAACTGCAGCACATTCCAATGGCAGAAGTAGGAAGAGCATATAATAATAAAGAGCAATATCATAATCATAAAGTAATACAATGTTGCTCTTCATCTTCTGCTACTTAGTCTTCTTCTTATTCTTCTTCTTTAAGCACTTAAAAGTATATACAATATGAAAATCCTTGACCTTATTTATATATATATATATATATCTATACATATATACAAAAAAGAACTTACTATAAAACAAAGCAGAGGAGGAGCGCAGAGGCAGAGCATAAAAGATAATGAACTCGATAAGTTTCATTTTTTGCGGTATGTCTATATTAACAGCAACAACAACAGCAACAGCAACAACAACAGCAAAACTGTTAAATGAGCTGAGCTCAGCAACAGCTACAGCTACAACAACATCAACAACAACAACAGCAACAAAAGCTACAGCAACAACAACAACAACAACAACAACCTGAAAACGACGCCTCAACGTGTAATGGAGAAATTTTTGTATTTTGCTTATTTGCTTTTTCTTTTCTTTTTTTCATTCTTTCTTTCTTTAGTTGTTTTATTTATATTTCTCTCTCTCTCACACACACACACACACACGCATACCCTCACTTTCTGTCTCTCTCTCTCTCTGTGTTGCTTTTATTTTGTGTTTTGCTGTGTTTTTTTTTCTCTTGCTGCTCGCTGGCTGCGCTCTCCTCGTTTGGCACCGTTTTTCGGGTAAAAAGAAGCCAATAACCTTGAGGCAGGTTTTTCACATGAGACGAGACGAAACGGCGAGACGAGCACAAGGCGCTGCGGCGGCGAGCAAAGCAAAACAAGACAAACAAATAACAAGCGCAAAAAAAAAAAACAGAGAAAGAGGCAGATAGATAGAGATAGAGAGAGACAGAAGAATATGCATAATATATCTATATATAAAGCGAAAATTGAACCTGAAATTATGTGGAATTTGTGAGGGGGACGGGGGGAGTCGCAGGATTTTAAGAGTTTGTTGTAATTAACAGTTTGACACGCATTGTAATAATAATATAAATTATTTATATATAAGATATATGTATGTGTGTGTGTGTGTAATCACACCAAGTTCGTAATGAATCAGATAAAACTCTGATCTAAGCAATAGTTGTTGGAAAAACTCTTGATTAATGCAATATAAATGAATCATTCGAATATGAATAGCAGTATGAATAAAAAAATACGCTATGAGTAATACAAACAGAATTTGCTCATTCAATTGCTGTCAAACTGTAACGATATTATTATTTGCTTTATATTAAATATGCCATTGATATTATCGATAAATATCGATTAATCCCAGTTAATTAATTAAAATATTTTATTTGTGCTAAAAATTGAGAGAGAGAAAAAAAACATGTCTGATCTCTCTTCACAGTTTTATCTCTGTTTTTGATGTGGGTTCTGTCCAATCAAATTATTTCTAGGCCATTGGCAAAAGCAAGAAGCAGAAACACAATAGCAGTTATTGGGTCGCTCACATAGACAAGACAAAGACACAAAAAATATAGAGGGAGAGCGAGAGAGAGAGGGAGAGAGATGTTCACCTTGTTGTCAAGACAGTTGTTGGTTATTGTTGTGCGACATCATTAATCATTGCCAGTTAAACAATAACAGAGAGAAGAGAAAGAAGCAGCAGCAGAGATAGAAGATGGGCGGGCGGGCGGTCGGTCGGTTGGTTATCTACATATATACACACACACACACAGAGACATACATATATACGTATATATTTATATAAGATGTGCAAAAAAAAAGTGAAACCCAATGGCTTTAAAACTGTTCAGTCGGTGCGTGTGACGCCACAGCAACAATGCAGACAAACACAAATAAAGGGGACAGAGAGCGTAAAATGTAGACGAAGAGATAAAACAAATAAATAGAAGGGGAAGGAGAAGAAGTATAAGGAGCGACAGGCTTACGGGTACAGCCTGTTGAAAAGGTCAAAGTTGATGACACAACAAGAAATTTTAAGTGTTTCAGACAACTTTCGAGGAGCTAAGCGCAAATGCTTCAAGTTGTATTCAATGTAGCACAAAGTAAAAGTGAACAAATGGAGAATGAGGAGAGTATGGAGTAGAGAATGCAATTTCACCAGCTTTGACAATAATCGATAAGTTAATCGATAAAAAGTAAATAGCTTAGTATTAACTGAAAGATAGAAAAGTTCTGCTTAATTTGGATTTCAATAGCTCGATAAGTGTCATCCATAGAGTGCTCTATACAATGTTTTAGTCACACACAAACCCCTCACAAACCCCCTACAAACACAAACAAACACACACACACACACACACACATACACACACAAAGAGACAAACTCACGCATTTTATATACAGCAGGACATTAAAACAACAGAAGGTCAAAATTTATGATGGCAAAGGTTCAGCTCTTCTCGCCCTCCCTCTCCTTGTAGCTTGCCCTGTGAGCTCTTTATGTGCTGACCATACCCATCTGGAACGAAGCAGGGGGGTGGCAAGTTTCCGGGGGAAGCCTTTTAATAAGCCGCGTTGTCACTTTTCAAGCAGGGGACATGGAGGGGTCAAAATGTCATAAACGTCATCAAGTGAATGTTGCCTCATAAACTTGAAGCTTTGTTTGCTTTAGCCACGTGTCAGTGTGTGTGTGTGTGTGTGTGTGTTTGAGTGTTGGTGTGCGTATAAAGCGGAAAAGTGAAATCTATAATAAAATTTTCTTTACACTTTTCATTTCACACACACACACACACACACACACACACACACACACACACACAGACACACGCACACAGAGTGTTTTATCTTGCAGACTTTTCACACCGCTTTCATCAAATGGCAGTTAAAAAATTGTAATTTTCCTCGCCTGATTTTAATTTTTTTTTTTATTTTTCTATATACATTTTGTGACTTGGTCATAAATTTCCACTCAAGTTGTTGCTTTATCAATGCGACACGCAACACCAGAAACACCAGCAACATCAGCAAAGAATCAAACAACAAGTTGTACAACAACTTGCATATAACTTTCGCTTCAACGATCAAAAATATATATATCCATTATACATTATCTATTATCTATTATCTATTGTAACATTCAACGGTAATAACTTACACTGAGTGCAAAAAAATATCGTTAATATTCCCCATGAAATTTGCTCAAATGCGTTTTATGACTCACCTGCAAAAGAGATAAGAAAAAAAGGTAAAAAAAAATTAATTAATTAAATTTATTATTACTTCAAAAAAAATATAAATTTTTAATGGTTTGTTCTAGTTGTTAGGGCATATTTCCCTCAACTAAAGTTAGTCAAGGGAATTAACTAAAATAAATGCTGTTGCCCCACTTTGCGATAGGAGAAATGAAATAATTAGATAGTTTTTTTGGAGGCGATTATGGAATCTCATCATGAAATGATTTTTCGTTTCTTTACACATCAAAAAGGAAAAAGAAAACTGTGCAACTATAAACTAATATATATATATATATATATATTCTTGATAAATCATATATATATATTCTTGAACAGCGTCAAAAGTCGAGTCGATCTAATTCTGACTCTAAGAATAAGCAAATTTGGCAGTTTGTTTCTTGCCTTTTCGTAGGCAGCATAAGTTTGTTATAACTGTTCTTTTACACCCCTCACTCTGCCTACTTAACAAACGCACTATTAACTGACTATATAGCAAATTTTATATAGATCAATTTATAAACACAGAAGTTATTCAACACGAACTATCTCATTATTGTCTCTATGGGTGTTAAATGCATAAAGCAACACTTTACAGTGCATTCAAAACTGTATTTATGTATTTGCATTGCACTGGTTAAACAGGTAAATAGAGGTAAGGGGGTTCTTTATATATACTTAAGTTAAATGATATTTGATCAGCATATGAATAAAAAGGTTTTTACTTCCTTAAACCTGATCCAAAGTAATTATTTTCCTTAACAATATCCAATGGAACTTCTCTCTCTTTCACTCTATAAAGTTTCTACAGATTGCAAGGAAAGCAATTCGAGTTCTACTCAATATATGTATATATTTGTAAAGAGTATATAATCTATATATATATATATAAATATATATACTATATATATTCAAAGCTTATGCATAGTTTAAAAATATATTCATATCTTTAAAGTTTCTTTCTATTTTTACACCCATTTGTCTTAAGTGTAAGATAAATAGAAAGGAAAACCAGTTATAAATATACATATATATTATATATGTATATATATGTATTCCATATCTAAGTTGGAGAAATCTGGATTAATATTGCATAAAGTGACGACCTTTTGACGTTGTGTAACACTAAAGGAGAGCGACGATAGCATATGCAGTATGTAGATTGAAAGAAAGAGACAGCAAGCATCTATATAGTTGCCATAGACTGAAAAACTTACAACCAATTAATTCGTTTTTTACTGATATTTCAGCAGAGTAAAGACACAATGGAAGTAGTTAGAGAAGGAAGGTGTGAATCGACCTTTATACACCGATATAACTATATATAATTCTATTAAAAAGAGATGCAAAATTTAAATTAATTTTAATATTTAACTTTAATTTGAATCTTTCTTTTTCATTCTTTCTGTATTAAAAATATAATTAAACTTGATTAAATTATGCAACAATTCTTGCAAGAATTGGTATAAAATCTAGAAGAAAACAAAGAGATAAGTTTTACGTTGTAAATTTGTCAGTTATAACGAAGTCTAAAGTTAATGACTCCCTCGCTCTCTCTCTCTCTCTCTCTCTCTTTGATTATGATAAAAGCATACAGTGAAAACTCTCTCAGATGAACAACGAATGTCTGACGAATGAAGGAAGCTTAAATCATAAACATATATATTACAATTAAGAGAAGTTTTCGTCAGAAGAGTGTTCACTGTAATACCTCTAACTTATACTTAAATTAACTAAAATTGAATTAATAACTGTCTACCTGTTTAATAAAGCTAAAAAAAACTAGCCACAAGCTGGAAAGAAGCCTAAAAGTGAACCTTATTGTTGGCCAGAATATAAAGAAGAACAAGCAGTCACCAAGGACACAGGCAACACTCGAAACGGGAACAATAATAAAATAACAATTATTTAAAAAGAATAATTTTATTTTTGTTTTTTTGTGCATTGCAAAGAGAAAAAAGTTTTGCGGTTAAAAACAAAAGAAAAAAAAAGAAATATTAAATGGAATTTAACAGTAAATTGTGGTTTTATTTATATGTATATGTATATGTATATACATTTGTATGTATGTATTTATAAATGAAATACTCTATATGCAATTTCAGTCTAAACATTTACTTTATTTAATTCTTTTTTCTCTGCTGTTTATTGTATTGCCAACCGCAAACATGACATAAAACTGATAAGCGTGCGACTATAAATATATGTATATATATATATGTTTACATGCATGTATGTATGTATGTATGTATATATGTAATATATATATATAACAAAGTGAGTCCCAAGTATTGCAATCTTTGACAAGTTATCAGTGAGTGCAAACGTACAGAAGCTCAACAAATGTTTTGCTCTATGGCCACACATACACATACATATATATATATATATATATATATAGAGAGAGAGAGAGACAGTGTGTGTGTTGCTGTAAAAACAGTCAAAAATATAGCCTTGGACTTTGTCTGTCCACACGCACACACTTACACTCGCACTCACTTACAAAGCAACAAAGCATGTGGGAGAGAAAGAGAGAGAGAGAGAGAACAAACAAGAGAAGCAGCAAATTCGACCCAAATTTGGCATAAAAAAAAAAAATATTTCTTTTTAGCTTCTACCTTGTTTTAGGCACGTTTATAACTGTCATAAAAAGCAAGTGAAAATTGGCAATGCCTTCAAAAAAATTTCGACTCATATCAGAGTTCAATGTTGATACTGAAAATTGGCAACGTAGCAATATATTTTACATCAGCATCAAATGTAACAAAAAAAGAAATAAGTGCAACAATTTTTAGTGTATTTTTTTAAGTGAAAATTGGCAACGTCGCATTTGATAATAATCACAAAAATTATTTCCAAATTGTGACAAATTTTTTTGTTGGTTTTATTTTAATCACTTTTTCACTTATAAACGAGGCAACCTCCGACCACCACCCACCGTCTACTGACCTTCAACCTTTGACATATTTAAGCCTTGTATTTTATTATTACAACTTTATTTTTTGCTCTATTTTAAACTATTATCGATCAAACTGCGTGCAAGTAAAACAAAAACAACAACAAACATGGAAAACATTTGCAATTTTCACATTCGAAATGCAAATGAAAATGGAAAGGCAATTCTCAATAGTATTACTTAAGCTCATGCTCTCTCTTTCGCTCTTTCTGCTGCTGGTAGAAAGTCTTTCTTTTTTGTTATACTTTTTGTATCTATCACAAAAATTCACCTCAATTTCATTTGCAGTTTAAACTTTTTTTTTCTTTGCTTTTAGCTGCCTCTTTGCATATTTTTGATTTAAATAAATTTTTTTATTTTTTGTCTCTCTTCTTCTACTTTCACACTTATCTTTTCTTTCTATCTGCAGCCAACACTCCCGCTTCAAATATTTATTTCATATGCAGTTAGATGAGAAGCTGAAGAGTAAGGATTTAGCAAGAAAGATCGTAGAAGAAGAAGAGCTTAGATAAGTTTAGTCAAAACCTAAATCAATTGAAAGCGTATTATTCTTTATCTTTATTATAAAACAAAAATGTACTAAATAATACCAAATACCTTATAAAACGCTTTTTATCTCAAGTACCGATTAGATATGTGACGTCATAAGCAGGAAATGCCTGCACACACACACACACACACACACACATTTCCATTGTTAGCTATATGTACGAAGTAACAGTAAACACTCAACTAACATGTGAAGCTCTCTCTGTTAAGTTGATGTTAAGCATATGTTAACTAAATGTTAAATCAAGATCTCTTGTGTAGAGTAGACGATATAATCGCCCTTTGGCATAACATTTGAAAATCGAACTGAAAAACATTTAAACGCATGACGTCATGGCGAGAGAGAGAGAGAGAAAGAGTGGGCAATATATATGATAGATAGATTTGTTATGGCAACACACAGATTATGTTGATAAATCTGCATAATGATAATTAAAAAAAATAAATAAAAAATAAAATAATTAAAATCCCAGCAAATATTTAAACGTTTCAATGGCAGCTGTCAATTTGTTGGTTTCGCATTCAATTCACATAAATAGAAGAGAAAAATCTAATAGAGAACGAAAACGAAATGGACAGAGAGTGGGAGAGAGAGAGAGAGGGAGAGAGAGAGAGAGAGAAGTCGTAAAAAAAGATTAGTAAAAAGTAGGCCAAAGACAAACAAAAGCAGCTACCAAATTGCATTAGGCAAAATCACAGCTAAAAAACATTTGAAGCATGAAAAAAAGAAGAAGAAAAAAATAGAAGAAAAAGTGGGTAAAAAGAGAAGAAAGCAAAGCAAAAAAGCAAAACATAAACTTGGAAGAAAAAAACACACACAAAAATAATAACAACAACAGCAACACAACAACCTTGACAACAATTAACAAAAGCACACATACAAACATATACACACACACACACACACACACACACACACACACACACACATAGAAAAACGCAACAAAAGTCGCGCCTCCGAGCTAATCAATCAATGTAAGCGGCGATTTTAAGCGCGCAGCCCACAAAACGGTGCGAGGGAGACAGCAATAGGCTAGTGGTAGTATAAAACGAGAGGCGAATAGTGTGTGTGTAATTGGTATTGATAAATTAAGCTAAAAAAAAAACAACAAAAAAAACCGTGTCGAAGAAGAAGCAGCAGTAGAAGTAGAAGAAGAAGCTTGTTTAATGAAGCGCACACAACAAAAAAGAGAAATGCAACAAAAAGAAACGCAACAAAACGAAAAGTAAATCGAAAGAAAATAGAAAAGAGAAACAAGATTTCAATATCGTATGTTAGGGGGCAAACGATCCGGAGAGATTGTAATTAATAGAAGAATACTTAACGAATTAACATTGATTAAATAAAAATGTTAATTAATTACTTTATTTGTAATTAACCTAACTTTTTGCAATGAATGTCAAACCACCCCAACCCCCACTTATAAATCTACTATATAATATCACTACGAAACGAAATCATTCCAAATTATGAACGCTTTTACTCCTCCTTTAACCAGTTGTATGCAAACTCAAGCGCACAGTTTTACATGCACTGTAAACTATTGCTTTGCTGCAGTTAACACCCATAGAGAGCATAACGAGATGGTGTGTATTGAATAACTTCTGTGTTTATTATTCGATCTGTATGAAATTTATAACATAGTTAAATAATAGTACGTAGATTAAGTAGTCGGTGGTGAGGGGTGTAATAGAACATATACAACAAACGTGTGCTGCATACAAAAAGGCAAGAAACAACACGTCAAATTTGGTTACTTTTAGAGTCAGGAGTAGGGCGACTTGGCTTCTAAGGCTGATGGAGTATATGTATATATATATGTATATATATACGTGCTTTTCCTGTCTTTTACAATGATTTTCCACTTGTTGCTTTTATCTATTTGTTTTCCTCTTTTGAAGAGTAAAGAAACTTCAAAGCTTCCACTGTTCTTTTCCTCTCATTACTTTCCGAATTTTCTTTCATATGCTTTGATATGCAACTTAGTGGCTTGTTCTCTACATGTGGCACAAATTCATACTCTCATTTTAGACCTTTATCTTTTCTTTCATATTTTTTTTTCCGGAATCCTCAAAGCCACTTCTGCCCTTTGTGTTTCTTTTTTTAATATGGGAGAACGCTTTCAAGTTGAGTTGCTTAAACCGCTTCAACTTCAACTACATGCTTTATCCTTTTGCTACTCTTAAATGCAACATTGAACTGTCAACTTGCTGTAGCAACTTGCCACAATACTTTCAGCATCATTTTCTCTCTCTATCTAATACACTAAGCAGAAGAGTAAAGCTGCAACCTTATTGCATTTGGCATGCAATTTTCAAATGCAACCAACAAAAACTTGGTAAAGCCTACAGACAGAGACAGAGACAGAGACAGAGACAGAGACTCTAACGCGGTAAGGCAAGTGCAATGTGTAGAGTCCTGTCTAGAGGGGCAAGGAGTCTGCTTGAAGTTAAGTCTTTGCCTGTTACTTTATGCATCTTTGCCAAGTTTCAAGGCATGTTGCATGTTGTTTGTGTTGGTGGCTAAAGGCTTGGCAATAGCAAAGGGAAAGAGAGCAAAGGACATGGCCAAATGGGTAAGCATAAGCGAGTTTGGAGTTGATGTAGTTGCTGTTAGTGTTGTTGTTAGTGTTGGTGTTGGTGTTAGTGTTGGTTACTGTGCTATGTGTCGTCGCTTAGTTTGGGGCAAGTTTAATGGCGGCTATAACCCAGAAATTGCATGAATACTGAAGTGCCTTTATCCTGCTCCCATCTCTCTTTTTTCCATCTCACTCACTCTCTCTCTCTCTCTCTTTCGCTGTGTGTCCATGCATACACTAGCACCCTGCGCTTTTCTTTTTCCCCCATAGACCTCCTCTACAGCTGCCCTAGACCAAGTCCAATGGAAGCCAAACAGTTCCCCTAACTTGGCCTCGTACATAAATCATCATTGCCTTTCAGCTTGCGTTGTCGTCCTTCAAGCTGAAGTTGTCCTCGCTGCTAACTAGATATACATATATATTATATACATATATATATATTTATACAAACATGCACAAATACATATGCATGTACATATTGCGTCTTAAGTTCCCTCCTCCTTCAACCTTTGGCTTTCATTGCAAAATGCCTTTTGTTTTATTTTTTTTTTTGCTCCTTCAAGTGGCTGTTTCTTTTTGGCATGTAATGCAGCACCAGCTCTTCTTTCCCCTCTTCTTTTATCACTTTCCACTAACATTTCTTTACCCACTGCCACTGCCAATTCCATATCCTAACCAGCTGTTCAAGCTCTTCTTGATTGCTCCACCAACACAACTCCTTGCGAATCCTTTGAAGTTTTATTTTTGTGCCGCTCTTTTGGCGGCACTTTCGCAGTTTGTTTTAATTGAGCGTGTGTTTGCCAGGGAATCTCAAAGATACAATAAGTACTCTATTTATATATGTATGTGTTTGTTTACAAATATATATTCCAGCTGGACATATAACATCCTTAGATCTTCATACGATAATCATAAGAAGCATCTACTACAATTTGCTACTTTAACGCTTTGTAACGAATGGAAAGCCCTTTGCTATGTTATCGATAACTGTTATCGACTTTAAATCCATCCTTAATACTTAATCTACTCCTTTACCTAACTACAAACTATTTTCACATAAATTATACTTAATTGTCTATCATTTTCGTCCCACATTGCGTATACTTAATACGTGTTCAAAGAATTTCAAAGCAACTTTTAGCTCGACTAACAAAATGTTCCCCTAATGATGAGTCCTTTTAATATATTATTTGTCACCTCGCTTTACTTATATTTCAGTCATTTCCAGCTACCGGATTAGTAGTTAAAATCTTTCTTCATCACGTTTAAATTTTGTCCTTGACATTGAAATCAAATACCAAAACTAAACGGACTTTTCCTTCATCCTGGCGAAATCGTTAAAATAATAACAAACATTTTCAAAGATTTCCATGTTAAGCAGTTAATGAATTTAACAACAATCCATTACCTGTTTTGCTTCTAATTTGGTTAATGGACTAAGATTACAAATATGAGATGAAGAGATAGGTAGAAGGGTATAAAACAGAAATGAAGAGAGAGAGAGAGAGAGGTAGTTTATATTTACGCATTTGATGCGCAATTCGGAATCTTCTACAGATAGTTCAACAAATATTTCTAACAAGATTTCTTGCAAGATTTCTGACAAGTTTTCTTGCAAGGTTTCATGCAACATTTCTGCATGTTTTTAGTTGCTTTTGTTAAGCTTAACTGATTCTTTTACCTTTGTTATAATCTTTCTTTGCCTTAAGTTTCGATTGATTAGAATTGCAAGTAAAATAGGTTAGTTATCACTGTTATCGATAACTTTATAAGCCTCAGCATTTATCGATAAATGAACATTGCATATTGCTCTTTAAGTTTCTTTCTATTTTGTATGCTGTTTACTGCTTTATCTTTATCTTTTTTCCCTATGACAATCAATTTAGTTTCTAAGCCCTTAAATTCTTTATCAATAAAATATATTTTTCACCTGTTGCCTACACGCACACCCACACACACCCATACACACCCATACACACTACACACACACACACACACACAAGTAAGAGACAAACTTTTCATTTCTTTTTTAACGCCTGTTATACAAATCCTTTAGAAAAAAATAAAAGAAAAGGAAGGAAATGTAAGAAAGTAACAAAGTTACAGCTAACCACAGCTGCTGCTGCTGATGATGATAATGATGATGATGGTTTTGATAATGATGAAGTGGTAAGAGGCACGTAATTTAATAAAATTCCAAAGTTCTTGCCTGCACATACTCGTTGCATGCAGCCAAAAGAAGAGACAGCTTAAAACGTGAGTGGCATGTGCCGACGTCAAAAACTCACCAAAAGCACCTGACGCCCCCGCGTGAGTTCACACACATGTTTACAGTGTGTGTATGTTGTGTGTATGTGGATTTTCTTAAAATAGAATTGCAATACAAAATGTTGCATGTGAAATGGCTGTATATATGCTGGATTCACTTACAGTTACAGTTACAGTTACAGTTACATTATAGTTTTCCGCTTTTCATTCAAAGAGCTCCGTCCCAATGTGAATTATGAGAAGGTTATGCTGCAGTTGAAAGGTCTGTTTTCTGGTTGCAACTAAGGCAATTGCTTAAAGTAGCATAAGTCTAAGAGATAGGTAAAGAGGGCAAGGAAGGGGAGTAGGGGTAATATCAAAGTTTTCTAAACGCTTCAAATAGATTTCTCTTTCTCTCTCCTCTGTTTTTTTTATTGAAAAGTTTGTCGGAAATTTTAAGTGTTGAGTATACCATACGTAAAGAATGACGATAAAGTTGGGAAAAGGTTGAACAAGAGTTGCAATGCTCTAAAATAAGTTATCGATTATATTTAATGCTATCGATATAATGCTGATTATATTTACTATGTTTCATAGGCAAATGTATCGCTTAACATATCGTTGAGTTCGATAAGAACGACACAACAAATCCATATAACAATATGTACCAACACATATCTATGTATCTGTGTGTGCACTGTGTGTATGTGTGTGTGTGTGTGTGTGTGTGTTTACCAACGTCACTTAAACTTTGCCATCGACCCACCAAGCCAACACTTAACGTATCCCTTTTGTTAGTCAGCTTAGTCTTTGAATTTAATGGCGCCCATTTGGCTGCTCTTCCTCCTGTTCCTCGCCCCTCCTTCAACACACAGCCAGCTTGCCAGCCTGGCTCGTTTCTATCGCAGCCTTTCTGTACTCAATAGACTGCAATTTCATTTCGCAATGCGACACAAATACACACACACATGCATATACACTCGAGGACAAAGCCAAGTCTATCACACACACACACAGACAGAAATAGACATATGGAAGCAACGGTAGCAGCAACAAGCAAGAACATGCTGATTAACACTTCATTTTGCATGCAAAAACTTCAATCACTGACAACAACAATGCAGCAAAGGCGTCAGCAGCAGCGTCAGCAGCGCAGTTGAGCAGCAGCTAAAGCGCAGGCAGCGACCACAATGTAAAAAACGTGTCAATGCATGTGCGCCATGAATGTCAACGCACAGAAGCAGCCGAAAAAGAAAAAACAACAAAACAAAAAAGAGAGAAAAATAAAAAAAGCAAAAGTAAAACGAAAGATAAAAGACAAAAGAAAATGGCAAAAGCAAAAGCAAAAGCAAAACGAAAATAATATAATATCAACCACCCACAGGGCAAAAACAAAAGCATTGACGACGGACGTTGTCGTCAATTTTGAGTCGCTCTTCTTCTGCTTCTCCTTCTTCTTTAACATATTCGCACATGACTTGCCCTTAGAGCATATACACACAAACACACACACACACACTTGCATAAGTGTACTCTTATGTGTGTATGTTTATAACTATTATTTTCATTCCCTCCCCCTCCCCCTCTCTCTCTTTCTTTTAATTTTGTACAAGTTTCCATATTGGTTTTTATTTGGTTTTAAACGTTTTCACATGTTTTTCCTTGCATTTATATTTATGCGCATTAGTTTAAATGGCAAATGGCCAACATAAAGGAAAAACCCCATAAATGTCATTTTAGCCACTGTTATGCTGCTTTTGCTCTTGCTGCTGCTGCTGCTGCTGCTGCTGCTGCTGCTGCAGTTACTGTTGCAGTAGCACCAAATGACGCCATCGGCTGTAGCACCAGCTGCGCTTTTTGATTACTTCTCCTCCTACTCCTCCTCATAGTTTTTTCTTTTAATATGTATTATGTTTTTTATTTCTGCTTTCTTTTCATTTGTTGCTAATGCACAACACTTGTTGATTTTACTCAAGAATCGATAACTTGTATATTTGTCGTTTAATTTAATGATATATGCTTATTAATCGATAACATTACAGTATAAAACTTAGTCGTTACCACTTTTCAACGCATTTACATTTATTTTAATCGGTTCCGCAAACGATTAACAATCAATGAACTTAGGAAAATTATCACAATATAGAAATAGTTATAAAAATTTACCTTAATTTCCTATACGACGATTGTTTACTCTTGTTAATAAATAATTTTTATCGATAAATTATAAAACTGTACTTTTAAAAGGCGATAACAATATTTTACTTAATACTTAATTTCAAGTATATAATTTTATATATATTTTATATTTTATCTATTATATTTTATTTACAATCTTTTATATTTATAATATTTTATTTTAATTTATTTATTATATTCTTATTTATTATAATTTATTTACTATATTTTATTCATTATATTTAATTTAATTTATATTGTATTTATTATTATAAAATTTAATTTATTATTTTTATATTGTATTTTATTTTGTTTATTATATTTTATTATATTTATTTTATTATATTTATATATTATATCTTATTTATTATAATTTAATTACTATATTTTATTTATAATATTTTAATAACTTTAAATTTAATTTTATTTTTATTTTATTTAATTTATATTTTATTTATTTTATAATATTTAACTTTATATATTATATTTAATATGTTTTATTTTATTTATTATATTTTATTTTTTTATATTTTTTTTTACTTATTTTATTTTATTTATTATATTTTATTTATTTTATTTCATTTTTTATATTTTATTTATGTTATTTCTTTTTTTATATTTTATTTATTTTATTTTATTGTATTTATTATATTTTATATTTTATTTATTATATTTTATTAATTATATTTTATTTATTATATTTTGTTCAGTATATTTTATCATTATTCAATTTATTATTTCATAAATTATAATTTTATTTTTAATTTTAAATTACTAACAATTATATATTTTTTTAAATCTTTTTTTTAAATTTGTTTTTTGTATTGTTTTTGAAAATAATTCCAATAATTTTCTGCATAATTGCATTTAAATTATTATTATTAAAGCTATTAAATAGATCATTAAATTGCCACGCCTTAATGCAAGATAGATTTTCCTGTTTTATGGGTTTGAATATTTCATTCGCATTTTATTTTTAATTTATAAGGAAAATTCCTTTAAATCAGGAAAATATAGTGAAAACTGCCAGTTTCAAACGAAACCGCCGCCCACTTAAAGTCAGCAAAACATAAATTTAGCATAGAATATATTCTTTTCTTCTACTTTTTTGTTCTTTATTTTCGTTGATTTTGATTTGTTTTCCTTTTTGCTTCGATGTTGTTGTTCTTGTTTTATGCCGGCGATTTAGTTTTATAAATAAACGGCAACAAGCTGCTCAACAGCTCAGAAGGCATTTAAAATAGACACAAAGGTAACTAAAAGCGGGGCAAAGATTGAGGTGTACTGACGGCGAGAAACACAGCAACAGGGAGAAGAAGATGGAAAAAGAGATAAAGAAAAAACGAGACTAAATTGGCATAAATACGAGAATTGAGCTTTAATATTCACACACACACACACGCATATAGATTAGCATTATTTTCGCATAAACTGAAACAGTTTGGGAAGCATTGGATAGAATACTGGATAGGAAGAAGAAGTTTAACAAATAGTGTGTACAGTTTAATAAGAATATAAACGCATAATAATAATTAACTACAAACTGAGCAAATCCAAACCAAATCCGCAGTTGCTACTTAGAAAAGTGCAGTGGCACGCACAGCGCTTACAGCCAGCAAAAGGTTTAAAAATAAGTTTATTTCAGACAATTTATGGCCATATAATTGCTATTCGTCATAAATTTGTTAATGCAAAAACTTATTTATTTTTAACCCACAAAATTTATTTGCGATTTCGTTTTCAATCTTTCAATCTTTTCTGATCTCGCCTTGTCATGCCTTGCATTCATTCGCATACGTCGCTCTCCCTCTCTCTTTTTCGTGTGTGTTTGCCTTGTATTTCGACTTGTTTTGCCTTGCCGCCGCCTGATTTATTTATTTTATTTTATTTTTTTCTATCTGTACATATACGTATATGTGTGTGTGTGTGTGTATCTGTGTGCATGTGTGTGCTGCTAATTATGTGCTTGATTGACACTAGAAGGAACAGCAGAAACAAAATAAAAAGACGATCTGACTCAGAGAATGCAAGTGAGAAATCAAATATAATCTATTTTGGTAACACTAATCGATTGATATTTATGTATAGATTGTATATACAGTACGCCCTCGCTATAATGAAACCGGACTCCATGTCAAATGTTTCTTGGGGAATTCCAAGTTTTTGTTTCTTGTTTAAAGGAGTTCCCGGCAAATCTATACAAAAACTATAAAGCTAATAACAGTCATTTTATATTAATATTAACAATAATATAATTTAGTTTAATAATTAATAAATATACTTATATAAAGTCATAATTATCCCCCCTCTCTAGCCCTCTCCCTGAACAATTGATAAGGCAAAATGTTTAACTGTTTTTTTACTCCATTAACTTTTTCGATTTGGTTAAGTTATTTTTTGAACTAAGTGTTTAAAGTGTCGTTAAAATATAAACAAATTATTGCAAAGCGTTTTGCACTGTTAATTCTCAAGTAAAACGAGTACGAAAGGTAAAAACAGGTGTAAAAATTTAATGTGCAATTATTATAATACATTGTAACCAGATGCATGCACGCACACACACTTATACACTCACACGCGCGCGCACACACACATACACACACATAACTAAGGGAATTCCCCTTGACAAGGAAAGTTCCCTAATCCAAACACCGTTAGCCCCCCTCCCACCTAACCATAACTAAATTGCCATATTGTTGTTGACAAACAGGAATCAATAAACGCAAATAGCAAAAATAAAAAAAGGGAAAAGGAGAAGAGAAAAACACAGAAAAAAATAATAATAATAAAAACGTAATACAAATTTTCTGCTAAGAGTCACTCAACTAATAAAATAAACAAAAGGTAGGTAAATGCGTTACAATTTGTTGAACAGAGAGCAAAAGTGAGTGACAGTAGGAGAGAGAGAGAGAGACAGAGATATACAGAGAAGTAGATATAGATAGATGCAAACCAAAAACCTGATTGCTTCTCGCTTGCACGTTGACTCACTTTAAGCCCAGACCAGAAGAGGCAAAACTTACATATTTAATTGACAGGCAAACACATGCATAAACATGCACACAAGCACACACACACACACACATGCTTACGCTCGCATACAGCAGCAGCAGCAGCATACAACTATACACAGCAGGAAGCGTACAATGAGCATCGGCAGCGACAACCTCAGCGCGTCGACGTTTATCGATCGTTTGGCGTAAGCAACAACTAATAGAGAGCACAAGTGAGCAGAGAGCAGCGAGCAGCGAGCAGCGAGCGGATAGGCGGATAATGGATAGCGGATAGTGGAGAGAGCAACGTGTTTTACCCAAAGCAAATCGTTTGTTCATACAAACACACTTACACACACACTTAGAGACTCATACAACACGTGCGAGTGTATGTGTGTGTGTGTGAATATTTCATGTGGATAAATATTTCAGATAGTTGTTTTTGTTGCTGTTATTGCTCGCAACGTTGCTAAGTAAAATGCCGTATTAACACCTAATTGTGGCAAGCAAATGAGAGAGAAACTGAGTGAGGGGGACGGAAAAGGCATAGAAAAAGAGACACCAATAAAGGGAATGCAAATGCAAATGGAAATGGGAATGGGGTAGTAAGGCAGAGCACAAAAAAACAGCCATTTAAATGGAAGACCCATTCAAATTTTGTTCTTCTTTTTAAACTATTTATGTTGTTGCTGTTGTTGTTGTTGTTGCTGTTGCTGTTGCATGCCGGCAAGTGTAAGTATGTGTATGTGTTAAATGTGCGTGCATGCAAGTGTGTGTATGTGTGTGTGTGAATGAATGTTAAAAAGCATAAAAAACATACAAGTGAGAACTTACTTGGGTCGCAGCTATGCACCCCACCCACACGACTAGTTTCAAGTGCAACAAAAATGACAAGTGGAAAATTACACAAACCACTAAAGAAAACCAACACACACACAACATTGTAAGCTATGCGTGTGTGTGGGGGGAAGGGGCTGGTTATGGTGTTGACCACTTGGAAAAACATGTGTTCGTATGTAGCAGTAGCATTCAGCAAAATATGTACATAATTTGGTACTAAATCAAAACAAATTTGGTTGCTCTGTGTAAATATTAGATCTTAATGTACCAATGCATAATTTAATGTACCATTTGTAGGATAAACTTGTACGAAAACAACATAAATATTAACAACTGTTTATGTTAACATAAACATAAAAAATTGGATACTCTATAATGTATACAGGAAGTTTAACATAAGCTCTGTTAACGCTCTGTTAAGTCAGAAGGAAAACTGTTATTGATAATGAAAAAATATGTTAATTGTTTTTGTTCTTCTCAAGGATTGACCTATAATTGTTGTACTTTTAATAATTTGATAATTTTACGGTAAATTTCTCATGACAGTTAAATAAATCGGAGAACATATTGAAAAAACTACTCTAGGGAGAAACTACAGAAAAAGGCACACACAACTTCCTCAAGTTACTCAAGCTCAACAATCAGAAACAAATACAAATACAAATACAAACACAAATACTCATTAAAAAGTCCTTCAATAAAGCTTCAGGTTACAATATTTCAACCACGACAAATTTATCCCTACACCGGAAGTGACATACAGACAGAGGAAGAGCGAGCGAGAGGGAAATATAGTGCGAGTAAAGAGGAACACATGTATTGAAAGGGAAAAGAAAGAAGGAATTCCCCAAAGGCAAGTTCCTGCCTATCGTCCAGTTCAGCGCATTAAGCACAAAAACAAACAACCAAACAAACAAACACGTAAAAGCAACAGCAAGAAAATGCGACCCCAAACCGGGAACAACATCAAGGTGCTCTGTTGTGTTCTAGCTTTATACTTCCTTCATCTCTATCTCTCACTGATTTTGTCTTCAGTCAAAATCCTCCCAAAAGACAGCCCCCACTTTAATGTGTTTTGCCCCTTTGCTGTCAATATTAATAAGAGTAGAAAAATAAAAGCAAAACGAAAAGACAAAACGAAACGAAAAGAGTCAGAGAAAAGAATGTCAACTGAAAATAAATGGCAAATAAGTTTTTTTGTTTTTATTTGTACTTAGAAGGAGGCCTCCACAAGGACACCAACTTGCCACATACCACACAGACAGTACACAGTCTCCTTATATTCTCCCTGTCTTACTCTTATTCTTTTTGTGTTCTCTGTTCTTCTATCGTTACCTTACCCTTCTACTACTTCTCATTTCACTTGTGTTTCCTGTCAGCGGAAAAGTGCAACTTATTTACTGTTTCCGCGTCTTCTTTGTTTGGGGAAAGTCGATAGTCTGTGGCCTGTGCTCTTCTTCTTTGGCTTGCAGCAATAGATGAAAGACCAACCCCAAGAAGAATAAACAATAACAAGCAGCAACAACAACAACAACAACAACAATCACAAAGACAACAAACAAGAACAATGGTAATATTTTACTTATACTTATATAGTATTCATATTCATAGTCATTGCCTTGAACCACTTTTGACACAAGTCCCAAGGGATATCACAAATATATATATATATTGTATATATACCATGAAATTCTACCCAAATCTTACCCATAGCTATACCAATACCCATACTATATACAAGTGTTTAATTATTTCTCTCCTTCTTATTTGCATAAATATTTCTCATTTGCTTTTTGCTTAACTTAAATTCATCCTGTACTCTTTATATATATATATACGATATTATGCTTATATATAGTATATGGTATTTAGTCATATATACCCTATAGAAGCTTAATATTTACAGGGTATTAAAACCAAATGCCAAACAAAAGCTGGCAAAAGGCTTGCTGCAAGCGTTCTTTAGCAATAGTTGCAGTTGCAGTTGTTGTTGTTGCCTTAAAGTATCATACATATATATGTATGTGGCATATGCTTGAGGCGATAACGTCGCGACTTGTAAGTAGCACACACATACACTCAGATATATATATATATATATATATATATATATATTCTACAAGTAAACACTTACTGCAATGGACAACAGAGGCGACAACATCGTCCTGTGTGTCCTTCAACAAAAACTAAAAGCTACAACTACTGTGCGAAAGGCGTGGCCAGAGCAACATGCAACAGTTAATCATTTATATGTGGCATATATATATTATATATATATATATATATACATATGTGATATGACATCCTTAAAGCAGGTCGATGCTATAGGGGAGTGTCCACAGACACAAAGCTGATGCGTCAATGTTAACCACAACCAAAGCGTATTCAAGGTAACAACATATGGCTAAAATATTAAGAGACATGCGGCCTTGTTGCTAATTTATCTGTATTATTAGTGAGCTTATACAGATACAAATATCTATATATAAGAGAACTAATTGTACCTTAACTCTGGCAGCCTCGTTAAAGTCTTGAAAAGATTTGAATTTGCAGTTAAATTTAAGACCAATTTATCAAGTTATCTACAATAACTTATAGATATACTATATATACTATACTATACTATATATACTATACTATACTATATATACTATACTATACCATATATACTATACTATATATACTATACTATACTATATATACTATATTATACTATATATACTATACTATACTATATATACTATACTATACTATACTATATATACTATACTATACTATATATACTATATTATAGTATATACCCTATACTATACCATATATACTATACTATATATACTATATTATACTATATATACTATATATACTATACTATACTATATATACTATATTATACTATATATACTATATATACTATACTATACTATATATACTATACTATACCATATATACTATACTATATATACTATATTATAATATATATACTATACTATACTATATATACTATACTATACTATACTTTATCTTATAAAATCCTTAAGGACATCTGTGTATATCCTTTGCTTTTCTTCCGTTTCCATTTGTTTCTTGTTACAAAATTGTAAATTTAATAATTGCAATGACAGTTTCGTTGGCTTTATTAGCAGCATTCTAACTCTCTCATTCACACACACATACATGCAAAGAAACACATGTAGTACACACATACACAAAGCACACACACACAGAGAGAGAAGTAAGTGGCTACCATTTGGCGCTGCTAGTTCCAATTTACATAAACTTACATCAAACTGAATTCATGATTCATGTGCAATTTCTAGTTCAAATAGCGAAATCGCCTCCCTTTCAGACATGGTTTATACCCTACTCAATTCATTGGTAACATTTAGACCTTGTCTTATGCCCTAGCTCAGCACACTAGCATACACACACACACGCACACACACACATACATTTAAACTATTGACCTACACACCTAATTGATATGCCGCACATAGAGTCAACAATCAAAAAGGACAGGCCCAAAGGATATTTTATATAAAGGGGCAAAGGGCTAAGAGAATTGCTGTTCTGTTTCTCTACCCTTCTTACTCTTTGTCTCTTTCTCTCTGTCTCACTGAGCACCAAATGGAAAATCTCTCTCTGGGGACTTAAGGTTTTTATGCCGAAATTATACATTTTATTATGTCATTTTTAATACAAACTGAAAGAGAGAGAGAGAGAGAGATTACAGATAGAGAGAGAGAGAGAGAGATAGAGATGAGAGTATGTAAGGAGACTTTGGTGTTTACCCTTTCATTTCATTCTCCCCCTACACCTGTCAAGCATTACTCCTACTCTATGCTACAGAGATCATAAATCAGCAACAGTTAAACAGAATGAAAGATAAGCAGAGCAGAGGCGGGCGGGGGGGAGACAGGGACAGGAAGAGAGGAGAAGGGCATAAAAATTGAGGCGAAAGAGTTTTGTAGTAAAAATGTGTAGTGAAGTAGCTGGAAAAACCACTGCAAAGTTTTATGACTTTACCGGAATACTAAGGACAACACTAAGGATATACAGCCAGGACATTAGACTTTCCATATTATGTAGGTGTATGTGTGTGTGTCTGTATGTGTATGTATGTGCGTGTGCGTGTATCCAGTCAAGCACATGTAATTTTCATACCTTATCAAATTGCAACGATTTCCAGTAATACATGAAAATAAGGAAAACAAAAAAACAAATTTTCATTCCTTTTTTCTTTTGTGTGCAAAACAGAAAAAAAGGAGGCAAAGGATTTGCAAAAAGAAGAAAAGGACATGCCGTCAGGACAGATGTTTAGCAGCCACTTGAGGGATGCTAACGGCATGTTAACGGCATTCAAAGGGGAGTAAACTTTGTTCTCCATCTCTCTTCCTCTCTCTCTCTCTCTTTCTCTCGCTGTCACGTTCACTATCTATCTCTTTCTGTTTATCTCTGTTATGCGTTATTCCTTATTTTGTTTATTTCTAGCTTTCTCTGTTACTCTTTGTCTCACTGTCCTTTCTCGCGTCTTTCGTCTGTCTGTCAAATTGTTTTATGTTCCTGTATATCGATAAAGTAAATCACTTCCCTTAACATTTATTTCGTTTCCTCTGTGTATTCTAGTGGTATATATGTGTGTGTGTGTGTTCATATATATGTATGTGTGTTCTACATATGTTTGTGTGTGTTCGTATGTGTTAGTGTACACCCTGTGTGTAAACCATATAAATTGGGTTTATATGGAAGAAAAAGACCTTTATATGTGTGCGAGTGTTGAGTTAAATAGCGAATAAATATATAAACCTGATCTTATTTAGATAATCTATTGATATTTTGATATCGATAATGTGCCATAATATACCAAAAACTTGACCAATACTTGGGATATACTCTATAGATACTCTACCTAAACTTTCTCCATAATTGAAACGATACTTTTCATTGATATTCAGCCACAATATTATAAACAACAACGGATTATATTTATATATATATTCATATACCTGTAAGATATATATATACCTGAAAGATATATATCTATATCAGAACATATATATATATATATAAACATATCTATATACATATTTATCCCAACAAATACAATCAGCTAAGGACATTTAGGAACAACAAAAGAAAACTAAAAAATCCTTAATCCAGAAAGTAATACAATAACTAAAGTTAGTACATAGTTAAACTGATTAATATATTAGAAATTTATACTATAATTAAAGCATGAATTATATGGAAAAAGTAAATAGACGATTTATTCTCTAAAGCTTTCCCTTTATATAGTAAAAACACTTTGCACTCACTTATCTATTCATGATATTAACACTAACACTAGCACAGACATATATACATACACACACACTTATACGCTGTATGGGAAAAAAAATCTAATATAATTTTCATAAAACAAAAAAAAATTTGGTTTTGCAGATCCAAATGCCCAAAACTCTTTCAGCCCCGAGAGAAGTTTGCGTATAAAGAGCAGGGAGGCAAAGGTTTAGAGGCTTGTAAAGGGACTGAGGAGAGTGAGAGAAGTGAAGGTAGGTGGGGGGTAGAGGCAGCATGCAAGAGACTCACAACTGTAGAACGTAAAGAGGGGAAAAAACCGCAAAAACCAAAAAAACTTGCAGTTCCATGAATGCATAAGTGTGCGTGTGCCTGTGTGTGTGTGTGCTGTGTCTGTGTATGCTAGCAGGAAACAGGACAAACAATGCAAAAGGGAGTGTGAGGTAGGGGGGTTGCAGTGGCGGAAGAAGCGTATGCAGATTGCGGGTAACCTCGGTAGCAGCTCTAGACACACACACACACACATATATATATATATACATACATATATATCATAAATCGTATTTCAAGAAATATTACACTTTCCTTTGACCGCTAGATGGCGACACTTGCAATACTAAATTATAGTAAATTGCTTGTGGCCATTAACCTATAACAATCATAATTCCGATGCATTGACTTAATGCAATTAAAAGCAATCTAGAATCAGTAAAGTATATAGAAAACTGAACCAAAGGCTTAATACAATTATTGTCTTTATATAGTTAAAAAAAATTGAATATAAACAGTACATAAAATCATCATAAAATTATGGTTCAATATTATAACTGATTCCAAGAACTTAACAAGTCAATTCTGAACTAAAATTTAAGGTTAAATCATGCAACAGAATAAGGTAAGACAAACTTGCAACATAATTAAGATTATTATCAATTACTAATTGTGTGAGGATAAAGACTGATGAACATTAGACGAATAAGAAATAACGATAAAGAATCATTGAATAATCGTGTTTGAACTAGTTCGAAATGAAATTGTTTTTGAGTGAATCGTCGTAATCAGTTCATCAAATCAAATTAGATATAAAAGCTGGTTTATGTGACTAAAAGGGAAGTAAGAGGTAAAGGAGAAATATAGCAGGGAGGGAAGGAAATGAAAATGTAAAAGAAAGGAGAATGTACAAATTAAGAAGTTGCCAGTTTTTCACCCTCAAGAAAATGGACATTGCTGGTGGAAGCTAAAGAAATCTGTTATGGTTAAACTTTAACATAAGAGGAAAAACTTTTCGACAAATTGCAGCGAAAAGTGCACACAATAGCTTTCTACAAGAAAAGAGTAGCCAAGGGGGGAGGAGGGCGGGGTAAGAGAAGGAAGAAGAAAGAAAATGGTAGCAAAGAAACAGTGCGTGGCGACGCTGGCAAAGAAAATACATATATATATAAATTTATATATATAGAAAATTTAAATTTTTCTTTTTCTCTTTCTTTCTTGCTGCTTTTTACTTTGGTCAAGGTGGGCGGCAACGCAGTAAAAGACAGAAGAGTTAGGGCCAGGGAGTAGGGGTAGATTTAACGGACTAAAATGGCAGTCAAGTAAAAAACCGCAAGCTTGAACATTTTCATAGTCTTCTACCCCCATCCACCGCTTCCATTTCTATACACACTCGTTTATAGTCTCTTACCTCCCTCTTCCTCCTGCTTCTATCTATCTTTTGCTGTTGCTTGCGCTCTGTTTATTGCACATGCCGCTAAAAGCAACTTGGGACCATTTTTGGCGGCAGTCCCTATGTTTCTCAATTTTCTTTCTGTCTGTCGCTCTCTCTCTCTCTCTCTCTTTCTTTGCATCTATGTCGTTTTGTGCACTCCTTTTTATTTGCCAAGTATTTTAAGTTGTAATGTGGGCGTACAATTTTCAATTATACATTTTAGTAGTCGCCACAGCTCATTGACAGACAGTAGAAGAGAGCGAAAGAGAGAGAGAGAGGGAGAGGGAGAAGATATGAAAAGGGTTCCCCGGCTATACGCACAAATGAGAAAAGTTTTTCACGTGGCGTAAAAACTTGGAACTTTGATGTTATTTTCACAGCGTGTATTAAATGTATGTGTGTATTAAATAAGCGCGTGTGTATGTGTGTGTGTGTGTGTGTTTGTATTGGGGTGTGTGTGTGTGTTGATGACTGTGTATGATTACATTGGAATACAGCAGCTTGTCGTGTCTATCTAGATAAAGATATATATATATATTTCTATACGCAAGATTATTTATCGATTATTTTTTTACCACTTTAGTTAATAAAAATATTTAATATAATTTTAGGCCTTTATTCAAATTATATAAATTAATTGAAATATAGGTAACTAACTGTCAAAATCAACTCTATTCTATCACAGCTGCGGTGCAAGATTTGATGCAAGTTTCCTCATATACAGAATGACAGAAAAGTTATTGATTGATTTGATCACACAGTAAAAAAAAAATTTTTTCTGACTTTCGTATTGAATATTTGCTAAGATATTTATGTTATTTAACTAATTTTTTTTTTAATTGAAAGTTCAACATTTTTGTTATATGTTATAAATTTTTTTAATATTTTTAAGTTAACGGGAATATTTTATTTAATATTTTAAAGATAATGTAACAAAAAAGTATATACCTATAATGCAGAAAATTTTTTTTTGCATATATTCGATATTTCCCTTTAAGCAATTATGTGCAAATACGTTGTATATAAAAGATTTGAATGTAAAATAAACCACAGGTTTAGAAGTTTAGTTGAATTTATATTCTATGCTGTCTCTTGGCCACACATTTGTTATTATTAGTCCTTTAAAAGTTTAATTTTTCCTTTATGTTTCACGAATTTAACAAAATCATATGGATGCTTATCAAAATTGAAACGATCGAAACAATTTGCTTAAAAACGATTAAATTTATATGAACTGATTCGAAATGAAGGCTTTTTTATTTGTATATAAACAATACTTTCAAATAAACAATTTTTGCTTTTATAAGGCTGAATTTAGTTCTAAATAGTTTTATGATGTTTAAAAATAACATTATTTTGCATTTAAGCAATATTTTCATACAAGCAATGCGTCATATAATCGATATATGCTGTATTTTTAGTTATTTCCCTACTTTTCTACAATATTTTATCAGATTATGTTTCCCATCAAGTCTAACTAATAAAAATAGTCAAAGTCAGCTCTGTACTGTATATAAGTTTGCTCTCAATTTATATATATTCTTATACCTCAAATATCTGAGGAGTTTACATAGAAATGAACTAAATTTTGTTTTTTAAATCAATAATATATTATATATATATAAATATATAATTATTTGTATAGTTTTAAGATTTAATGTACTCACCGTGGTTTCGTTAGTTTCTTCATATGAATATTATCCATGTCCCTTTGCATTTTGTGTTGTTGTTTTGTCGTTGTTGTTGGTGTTGTTTTAGTTGCTGTTAACTGTTTGTTCCCCTACATGAGTGCCGTTTGTGGATAATTAAGGGGGATAGGGAGAAGGAGGGTCTAATCCAATGTTAATCCATACGAAGACGCGGCGACGGCGACGGCGGCGGCGGCGGCGTAGGCAACAACAATTGCTTCAAATTTGAAGGCGAAGGCAAAGACGAAGGCGAAGACGAAGTCGAAGGCGACGGCGAAGGCAGCGGCGAATGGCGCCGTTGCCCTCATTGGTTTGCCTATTTGTTGTTGCAATTGCAGAAGTTATAATTGTTACAACAGTTGTTGTTGTTCTTGTTGTTGGTGATAATTTGTTTTTTAAGTTGTTGTTGTACTTGTTGTACTTGTACTGGCAGTTGTCCAATGTTGGCGATGTTTGTTAAGCAACGCATGAGATATTTTTGTAAATTTTTTGTTGTTCTTCTTGGTGTTGTTGTTTGATTGTGTTGGTGTTAGCATAAATTTGATTGGCAGGTTGCTGCTGGCGTTGTTGCTGTGATCATTTAATTAACATTTAACAATAATGTAAATTTATTATATATATATATATTTATATGTATATATTTATGAATAATATTGCTAATATTGCTATGTTTTATGAGGTTTTAGTTGATTTTAAAATTAATTTCATAATGTCATTATATTTCGAACGTTGTTGTTGCTGTTGTTGCACTTTTTAACTTAAGTACTAATTTTAGTTGTTCTTAATTCGCGTTAAAGTAAATTTTCTAAAGTAATTGCGTTGTCTTTTTTTTTGGTTTTTAATTTATTTAAAAGTTTTTTTTTTTATATATATAATTAAAAATTGTCTTTTGTTTCTGATCTTTTATTTCTTTTGTATTTTAAGCTTTGATATATTTGATTGATTTATATATATATATATATATATATATATGTATATATTTATTCGTTGTTTTAAGAAATATATATATATATATATGTATATGTGTGTGTATTTATAAATATGCAATGTTAATTAATATTAATTAAACAATTGATTGTATTGTTAGAATTAACGCACTTTTTTAATAACTAATTAGTCGGATTTGTTTATTTGTTATATACTTATATATACATAAATATTATGTATATACACATCGGCATATGTGTATAAATATAACAGTAAATTAATATATATATATATAGTTATATATATATATATATTGGAAGGCGTACTTGTATATAGGCTTTATAAGTTATAAAATTTCAAGCGATTTATTATAATTTTTCTTTAAAGCTAATGGCTATGATTTAGATTTAGTTATTCCTTTTCTTTTATGGTATAATTTATTAATTATTTTGTTTTACCATTTGGTTTTAGGCGTTTTTTTTTATGTACTGTATAGATATAAATTTTATTTATTTTTTTTTTTTTTTGTTATTTATTGCTTTTGTTTTGAGGCGTTTAAAGAGATTGTTTTATTGATTTTTGTTTTATTTGTTCAATTCTGTTCATTTTGTTTCATTTCTTTTGGCTGCAATTGAAAATTTTTATTTAAAAAAAATATGTAATTTATTTTATAAATTAAAAACCAAGTTACAACAACAAAAAGTATAACCATATATAGATATATATTTATGTATAACAATCCGTCAAGCAACAACAACAATATTAACAACATTTACTAAAAGATATAATACGAAGACAGGGGGAGGGAGAGTATGATCGCTGCTAACATCACTATTTCTTTCACACTTATTATATTATCTCGCTCTCGCAAACACTTTCTCTCTTAGCGCTTAACAACAGCTGACAGTTTGCCTACAGCATTGCCCCCAGCCAGGCATAATGTGGTTGTTAGTGTCTGGGAAAGCAGCACACAATAGGCAAGGATATTGGAATGCTCAGTCTTCTTCTTTACTTGCTCTCTGCCTGCCTCACACCACTCTCTAGCTCACGCACACTCTCTCGCTCACACTCAGAAAGTCATTCTCTTTCAATCTCATTCGTAACAGCTGTTGATCGCAATTACAACGGCTCTTCTGGCAGAGTTGCCAGCCACCTTGTAGCGAGATGGGCTGTTGCCAACTATTATGTTGCAGCAGCTGCGTCTTTTAATGCTTCGCCTCGTGTTGATGGAAAAACAGCAGGTGTCATTTGAAAACTAATATATATACATACATATTTGTATAATTTTATCACTCCAACAGATGAATACACATATCTAAACGTAACAATTGACAACAGCATGTAAACTTATTACATATATACATAAAATAAAAAAAGAAAAATCATACATTCACGTACATATGCTTAGTTCTTTTGCATTATATTTGTTGTCTGGATATATATGTGTATGTGTGTGTGTGTGTATGTATGTAAAAGAGAGGTGAGAGAGAAGTTGAGAGCTCTAAAAATTGCCTGCGCTCAGTTGTTTTTGTAGTATTTCATTCATTATGTTAAGCACTGTTGTTGTTGTGGTTGTTGCTGCTGCTGTAGGCATAGACAGCTCAAAGGGCAACGCACGCATAACCGTTTTTCTTCTTTTTTTGGCGTTTGCTTTTGTGCTTGGTGCTGTATTTAACAGTAGCAACAGCAACAACTACAACACCAAATCTGCCTTGCCGTCAGTTCCGTTACGTGCGAGCGAGACAGATTATGATTGAGCGCCAAGTGCCGTTTGAAAAATTGACAAAAAAAGAAAAAACTCAACTTTGAAGTCAATGCGCATTTCACTTTTCTGTACCGTTTTTATATTTTGTTGTCTTTGCGAAAGCGAAATCCGTATTTTATGCTATTGTGGCTGCTGTTGGTTTCTTTAATTGTTGTTTGTGTTTCTATTTGCTTTAATTAATTTGCATAACATTTACAAGGCGCTATGGAAGCGAGAGCTAGTGGGAGCGAGAGAAGTGATAATAAAAATAATTCGCGTTGTATGTATGTATGTGTGTTTGTTTGTGTGTGTGTGTGTGTGTGTATGTTATGTCTCAGGGTGAATGTTTGTGAAGTTGGCACTCTGGTCAACAGGGGGCGGCAGGCGTTGACGCGGCGTTGCTCTACTTGCGACTTGTGGCGACTACGAATATGACGACAACGACGACGACGACGTAAACGGCGGAGATTGCAAGATTTTGTTTTTGTTTCTATTTGTCATAAATATTATTTTAAATACAACTTACGTATGCTTATGCTTTTACTTTTGCTTTTACATTTGATTTTGAATTTGCTTTTGCATTTGCTTTTGATTTGCTTTTTTTTTTTTTTTTGTTTGAACTTAGCACTTATTGCACTTGTTTAACAATCGATACACACAATATTTTTGTATTGCAATTTTATTTTTTAAATAATTTTTATTTATTTTTTTTTTTTATTATTAATTAAACATTTCGATTTAATTTACGGGCGCGTGGAGTTTAAAAAAATTTCACGATTATTCGCTACTCGCTTTTACATCTTATCCGGCGCGACGACGTTCTGTTACTGTAAGAAAAAATCTGCTAGCACTGGCGCCAACTGTTAACTATGTCTGTTACAGAGGCTTTGCTGAGAGCAATGTTGACTCAAATTGTGCATGTTAAAGAGCTGTTAGTTAACAGGTGGCGCTCGCACTCTGCTAGAGAGAAGAGTAAATAATGAAAATCTAAACCGAGATCATGACTTATGTAAAAAGTTAACAATATTTGCGATCAATAAATATTATTATATAATTTAATTTAATTTTTATGGAAACGGGAGCATATGTTTATTATTAATATTACCGCGGACCCTGTTCAACGTTCTCTTTCGCTCGCGAAGACAGTAAAAATTGTCAATGAATGTTTGAGAGCGCCAGATAGTACTGTTGCTCTAGTGAGAGGGAGAAGTAAGCACGCCTGACGTTTCGCCTGTTGTTTGTTGTTATTTTTGCTTGCTTGATTTACGTGTGTGCGTGTGTGTGTTTGTTGTTGCTAGTTAGCGTTAGTGTTGCCCATGCATTGGAATTTGAAACCGTGCAAATAATAATAAACACAAACAACAAAACATCTAAAGGGTATTGTTTGTATATAATCGTTGTTTGTTTGCATGCTGCAACTTTTTATTTTATGCTGTTGTTGTTTATATTTTCATTTGATATCACCAATCTAATCACAACTTTTAATGACGTCGAAGCACGTTTGTAGATTTTTATATTTACAACCAAAAAGGAAGCAGCCGTTGCAGGCATCTAAATTTCATTATCATACAAAGTAGTTCAAAAGTATGTGGATACTTTCAGATACAAATGTTTTCAAAAGGAAAGATACTATTGATTTTTTTTTATTGCTTTTATTGTATTGGAAGCTTTAACTAATAATTTAATTTTTACTCGAACTTTCTATGTTAAATACAAGTACGTTTGATTGCTATTAATCGATTACTGGATCAATTAAAACGAAGAAAAATATCAAAAGATTCTCGGAAAGTTTGTCTGTGATATCGTTGGTTCGTCTTTTTTTTTTGCTTCGATATAACACAATCGATATAACTTGTTTATCTAGATAAAAATATATGCTAAATTTAGTCTTTTAAAAAAAATTTCAAAGTCCAATAATAGGGATCTGAAGAAAAATCAATCTGTATTAAGATTCTTTCATTGCTGAAGTAACTTTATTATTTAGTTTTAGGAAAGTTTGATTCAAGCCGTAAAATTCTTATCAGAATACTTGTTATTTATGTGTGTGCATATGTATTTGTGCAAATACGTTTGTAAGGCAGCTAATCAAATAAAAGTGCAAAAAAGGTTAAGTATAAAAAAAAATTGAAATTGGTGTAAATACATATCATTATATGTGCTAAAGCCTTTAACAGTTAAAATAAACAGGAAATTACACACAATAAATCAAAATCATACACAACAAGAACCAAATGAGGGAGAACTAAATAAAGAGACAGAGAAAGAGAGCGAGATCGAGCGGCTTGTCGTCTGACATTTGACGTTTTGTTTGTGTGCTTTGCGCATTTATAATAAACGCGCCAATGTAGCTTTGAATATTACTATTAAAAAGTAAGATATTGTCAACAAATCTAACATTGAGATATTTAAAGAGAGAGTATGAAAACTAATTGATTAATAAGGGTTAAAAGCATTGGAGGAGGGGGGGAGAGGGAAACAATATTTGACAAAATATTGAGTAAAATACTTTTGTTGATATTAATTAGCAATGTTACTCACCTTTTTGTTGAACTGCAACGCATGAACTTTGTGCGAAGTGTAATAACAAAATAAATTTAAACATTATTTAACACAAATACTGATGAACACACGGACACACACAAACGAAAAGATTGTGACAAGACGTCGACGACATATACACACACATACAACGACGCGACATGCTGTTATTTTTCTTTTTTTGTTTCTCCTCGTTCAACGCAGTGTTGTATAGCATCAAATAACAGTTGTTGTTTCCATTAATGTTACTGATTTTATTGTGTTTAATGCCGCTCTTGTTTCTATTTTTCACATTTAATTAGCGTACTTTTTATTACATTTTAATCAACAAGAAAAGCGTACGCGAACTGCAGTCAAAGTCACACACACACACACACACTGACATAAGGCACACACATACATTACACGAACGCACACAGTAACACATATGTACGCACGTATGTACTAACCCACACACAAACACATAGACGAGTGGAGCACGCACACACAGCAACTAGTAAATTCTGCGACACTTACGAAAAATTTTTAAATGTGTGTGTGTGTATTGCATATATTAAACAATTTGTATTGCTAATTACACTGCACAATGTCTGCACATGTTTAGCCAATTGAGGCACTTGGCTTGTAATTATTGTTTAATTTTGATTGTAAAGCGATTTGTGTTAATTCGAAATAATATTAAGTTTTTGTTGCGTGTTTTGCTGTTGTGTGCAACGAGTTTTTTGGAACTGTGTGACCGTATCATATAAAAATTCAAACAGCTGTTTCACTTAAAATATCTGCTCTCGCAAATTTTGCCTAACAAATCCCAAAATCCGGTAACACATAACATCCACTTGAATATCGATAGCTGCAAGAAACGCATTACAGAGCTTTAGCTTCTGTTAAAAGCGTTTCTATTTAAACACAGGGCTGCTCTAATGGTAGTATTACAATAAACGAGAAGCAACAAATGGTTTAATTAGGCTATAGCACAAAATAAATGTTTATACTATAAAAGGGATTTATTAATGCTATCTTTGAAATTAATAAATTATTATTTGAGTATTCCTTACATTGCATTTCAAAACTAACAGCAACAGCTGAGTTAGCAGACTAAACTTCTGTTCGACTTCGAGTTTGACTTAACATTTTGTCCACCTATGTTACTTTAAATTGTTATTTTTTCTGGAAAGGCGATATAAAAACATAGAGAAATGGAGCGAAATTTATTTATTTTGCACAGAGCAGAAAACGTTAATCATAAAAAGATACTAAAGACACTACAATTAAGACGTATTGCCTTATTAGGGTATTCTCCAAGTCGACTTCGCAATGTTTTTATTTAGTCTGTTTTTGTTTGGTCGGTTGCCGCCGATTAAATAACGAATATTAAAAATCTACTTTTCGCTTTTTTCTATTCTAATTTTTTATATATGGTGGATTTCATAAATCCAAGTACTCAGTTTAAGTAAAAAAACAACGTCAAATAGAAAAGAAAGAAAATAGAAAATCTATTGAAAATGATTTCGACTGTCAGCTTGGTGGGTAATAAACTTAATCCTCTCAGTGGTTGTTGGCGTGCTATGCACCTTAAAAGGCGTGAGGCGTATCAGGTAAGAGCATTTCGTTATCTGTTTAAATAATGTAATGTCGGATTGTCATCTAATTCACTCAGCAATGCTTTCGTATCCTTGGCGTACATGAATCGGCAGATCAGGAGACAGTGCGCTATGCGTATTTGGATTTGGTTAAGCGTGTGCATCCCGATGCAGGTACAGATGAAGCAAGCAACGAACGTTTTCAATTGGTTGACGAGGCCTTTAAAATGCTTCAGGAGAAGTTTGCCAAAGAACGACGTAATATCAATGAGAATGAAGAAGAGCCTGTTGTATTTGATATAAAGCATACGGCACCGCAGCATCGTCAGTTCTTATCAAATGACGGCATTGGAATAGGCACACCCTTCCAGCGTCAGAAGCAGTACCAAAAGGTACGTGCTATGAAGGCACAGGAACGTGTGCTGGAGCATCGCGTCGAAAAAGCCGCAGCCGGAGAAAGTTCGGTATTACGTAAAGGTGGAAATTATTACGGTAAACATGCCATCAAAACCAAGTACGGCATTGAACGTATCGTGGAGGATCTTATTCAGGAGTCCATGTCAAAAGGTGACTTCAATAATCTACATGGAGCTGGCAAGCCTCTGTCAACTGCACAAACACAAAATCCCTATCTCGACTTTACAACACACAAACTGAATAAGATTATGATGGACAATGGTTTTACACCAGAATGGATAATGCTCAGCCGCGACATACGAGAAGCTGTCCATAAGCTCAAGCAACAGCTACGCACAGAGCGTAGCTTCTACGGTAATTGGCCAATTACCAATCCTGCGGAGCAAGCAGCCTGGCAAACCTTCATACAAAACCACGAAGCTGATGTTCAACAGCTGAACAAAACCATTGACAAATACAATCTTATAGTGCCCATCGTAGAGAAACAGTTCTTTCGCCTGCAACTAAACAAACTAGCCGAAGGCATCTTCAATGAACCGGATCTACCTCGTAATCTTAAACGTCCAGAGGGTGTGACACAGACAACCAGTACCAGTACAACTAGTAATGATAAGAGTCTAATGGACAATCTGCTATCAATAATTGGCTTCCTTTAAAAGATCCAACTGATGGAATTATAATTGAAATTGGTGATAATAGTTAATAGAAATGTTATGCAATGTTAAAATAGTTAAAATTGAGTTTATAATATTACTTAAGTTAAGTATAATGACATATTGTTCAGTTATGATGTATATCCTAGCGAACCGAATAAACGGAGAGATCTTAAAGAATGCATTCATTTTAACAAGGATTCATTCATGCAATGCAAGGAAAACTGAATTTGAATCATAATTGAACCGATTTTTATATAGTATATATAAAAATATATATATCAATAGTGTTTATTAACTATATATGATTTAATCGCATAACATTTTGTTTGTAGTATAGTGTGAAATATGTGGTAAACTGATGCTCCCTAGTTTTACTTGGAAGCGGCACTGGGAGAGATGGCACCGTTAGCTAGAAGGAACAGGGCACGTGGAAATGCCCAATGTTCGGCAACATGTATACGCTGAGTTAGAGTATCAACATCATCGCCTTCGAGTATGGGTACTGGAGCCTGAACAATGATGGCACCCGTATCAACACCCTCATCGACGAAGTGCACTGTGCAGCCGGATTCCTTTTCGCCAGCTTCTAGTGCTTGACGCTGCACATTAAGACCTGGATATTTTGGCAAGATGGATGGATGTATATTGATGAGACGTCCATGCCAATGGCGTACAAATGGTGAGCTCAGAACACGCATGAAGCCAGCCAGGCAGATGATATCGACGCGTGCTGCTTCCAGATGACGTGTCAACTCAGCATCGTAATCCTCGCGACTAGCATAATCACGATGTGAGATCACTAGAGAAGGTATGCCCACTTTGGTTGCACGCTCTAAGCCCAGCACGTTGGGCTTATTACTTATGACCAGAACAATGTCGGCGGATATGGCTTGAGCAGAGTCGCGCGTTGCATCAATGAGTGCCTGAAGATTGCTGCCAGTGCCTGAGATGAGTACTGCAACACGGCAACGTTGCATGGAGAGTAGCTTCTGACTACGCGCCAGACTTGCCTCAAAGTTCTTAACCACAACCTGTGGCTTCTTGACATCCTTGCGAGGAATCACCTCACCAACAACAGTTGCTCGTTCGGCATAACGTAGCTTCTGCATAACGGCATCCACTTTCAGTGGACTGACCACCAGTATGAGACCCAAACCACAATTGTACGTGCGTTGCAGCTCGGCAGGTGCAATATTGCCAGCAGCTGCCAGCCAGGCAAAGACTGGTGGCAACAGATAGTTATTGGCATCCAGACGTACAGCCAGATCCTTGCGCAAGACACGAGGTATATTCTCAGTTAAACCGCCGCCTGTTATATGTGCCAGCGCCTTGATACCATGGTCAGCCTGAGCCAAGAGCTCTACCAGTGTGCGTACATAGATTTTGGTGGGCACTAACAGCTCCTCGCCCAACGTGCGGTCACTGAAAGGTGCCTTGTCTGTCAAGCTTAGTCCGGCTATTTTGAGTACCGCATGCACCAGACTGAATCCATTGCTATGGACACCCGATGACGGCAGTCCAATTAATACATCACCTGGCTGAACATCCTCCAACTTGGGCAAGATGCCATCACGTTCCGCTATACCCAGAGCAAAGCCAGCCAAATCATAGACTTGCGGCTCATAGAGCAGCGACAGAGATGCTGAATGGGCATCTGGTGAGGATTGAAGAATCGAAATTTTATCAATTTCTAGGGCTAACATTTATGTTATTGCTAGACTTACCTATGAAGCTACTGTTTGCCTGCCATGTGCCATTGTAGACTCCTGTGACTACTTCCTTGGCCAAATCCTCTTGCCACTTGCCACAGGCATAATAGCTGGAGAAGCTATAGGGCACCGCTCCATTGCAGAGTATATCGTTGACACACATAGCCACTAGATCAATACCCACACTGCCATTAAGACCCATTTGCTGGGCAATCTTAAGTTTGGTGCCAACGCCATCGGTGCCCAGGATGAGTATTGGATCCTTATAGTGGGCGGGAAGTCGTGTTAGGCGGCGTCCAGCTGCATTGTGGAAGCATTCCTCACGTGTTACTAGCTCAGTTGGCGGCAGTGACTGCAACAGCTCTTTGGCCAGCTTCTGTTTGTTGCCCAAACCGCCAAAGGGTTTGGCCAGCTTCTGGAGTTGCTCCTCGAAATTGCGTACATGCAGACGTGGCATAGTTGCATCCACTTTGCGTTGCTGCAGTACGCCCAACACTTTTGCGCCAGGCAGCGATGTCTTCCACAGTTGACTTGTCTGTGGCAGTACCAGTACCATGCCAATGCCGCAGTTGTGCCGCTCCAGCAACGATTGTGCACTTAGCTGCAGTTTGCCGGCTAACCAACCAAAAATTTCTGGCACTGGCACTGCTCCAAAGTCCAGTATAACGTCGAAGCCTGTGGGCAGCAGACGTTCCACATCCTCCAGTAAACCATGTGTTACATGCACCAAACCCTTGATCTCACCAGCCTGCAAATGTGGTAACAGCTGCTGCACATAAAGACGCGTCGGTGTGCCCATCACCTGAGCTAATGTCAGACCATGTTCGCCACCCACCGGTGAGCGCTCTTTAAGGCTAATTCCTGCAGCAGACAGCTGGGTCAATAGTTCATTAAAACCAGCACAATGCAGACCAGAGGAAGGCAGACCCACAATCAGATCACCTGGTTGATACTTATCAAAGCGGGGTAGAACATTAGCTTCCTCAACCAGACCCACACAATAGCCGGCCATATCGTACTGGCCAGGTCTATACAGCGATGGCATCTCAGCTGTTTCACCACCTGTGAGAGAGCAAGATTGTCAAGGATTAGGGAAATTACTTTTTTGAGAGAGGAGAACATCTTTTTAATTAGGAACAATCAAAACTTTCATTAGGAGAACTTTCCGCAACTTTTCGCAATGGTGATCCCTGTCTAGTTATAGATCAATAATTGATTTTATCAACGCAACAAAAACCTCCTTTAAGGTCAGCTTAGGCCACAAATGGAACTTCCAATTAGACAATCCCAAATAAAAATGAACGTTGATCAAATTCTAATAGAAAAATCATTGAATATCGTTCAGTTGATGATCATTATAAGCCTCTCATCTATTGAAGTTAGATTTAAAAAAGAATCCTTTGCACTCTGAGGTACATATGCGATCGGAAAATGATCCCTAACAATCCCTAACAATCTAATTGTTAACTTTATGGATCAGATTAGTATATAAATACTATGCTTAACGAATGCTAATGTTAGAGCTCTCTAAAACCTAAGACCGTTGAAGATCTTCGTGCGATTGATTGATGCTCACCTACAAGTGCGCAACGTGCATCCCGACAGCCATCGGCCATGCCCTTGACAAGCTGTGCCGCCAGTGGCACCTGGAGCTTGCCGCAGGCGATATAATCAAGGAATGCTACAGGCTCGGCACCAAATTCCAGCAGCTGATTGGCGCACATGGCAAAAAGATCGTAGCCAATGTGATCGTATAGTTCATTCTGTAGAGCTAAGTGTATCTTAGCGCCTACACCCTGGGTGACTTCAGCAATGATGGGTTGCTTGTAGCTGAGATCGTTGATGCGAAAGAGACCACCAAAGCCACCAAGGCCACCAAGCACACCTGGACGTTGTGTGCCACGAGAGAGGGGCTTAATGCGTTGTACCAAAGCATCGCCAGCATCGATATCCACGCCGCTGTCCTTATAGCTCAGCGCTGGAGTTGGTGACCTGCCAGCAAACAGCAGCAACAAATTAAGGAGATGATAGAGAAAAAAAAGATAAAAGAAAACAATATAGCAGCATAATATATATCAATATATCAATATAAATATGTATATGGTATGTAGACATGAATAAAAGATGATCTCTTCAGAGGATTATGTATCTGAATCTTTCTGATTTTATTTAAGTTTCAATGAAGATCCATTTCCAATTACATCTTAAATGCCTTCTGTGCAATATCCGTACGATATTGTGCTCCAGCTCCCTCGAATTGAATGCTTCCAGCTAATTTTGTAGCCTCAGCTGCTGCCTCCCTTAGACTGGCATCCAAAGCAACGGCGATCAGAACTCGTCCTCCATTGGTAAGTGGCTCCTTCTCAGCATTCACCGCCAACCCACTGTGAAACACCAATTGTGTCTTCGTATTCTCAGATGGTAAGCCTGCAAGATATAAATGCAAATCACAAATATAATATGATATATATAAAGAAATAGGATTGTGTGATAAGCAATGAATCTCTCTTGACATCAAAAGATATCTTTACTATTTCTCTTAAGTCTCTGATCGTAAATGTTTTGTTTTTCGAAGAAACTAAAATAAATTCTATAATGTATATTTATCTGGATTTTTAAACCTACTTCAGAATATACTATATTATTCTATTAATAATATATATTCTATATAAAGAAATAGGATTGTGTGATAAATATTGAATCTTTCATGACATCAAAATATATCTTAGATCTTTTTCTTAAGTTTCTGATCATGAATGTTTTGTTTTTCGAAGAAACTAAAATAAATTGAATAACATATATATATATATATATATATATATATATATCTGGATTCTTAACGGTCCTACAGAATCTTCAACATTATACGTGTGATATAACTTTTAAAGTTAAGAGATTACCTGAAAAATAATTTCACAACAGAATAAACAATCTTTTAATTATAAAAAAAATTTAAAAATTGATTTGCTTCGATGCGTTGTGATGCGAAAGTGCTTTAAATGTAATTAAACCAATAAATTTTTTAAAAGTCGCTTCATTAAAACGATACACAAAAGCGCAAAAAAATTGTTTATGAATTAATAAAATATAAAAGCTATTGTTATTGAACGACTAGTAAATACCCTGCCGCAGATATTAAATATTACAAATAAAAAATTGATAACTAAATTAAGACATTTTATCTATAAAATAATAAAGGAAAGAAGTTATTAAATTTCAAATTAAATTATGTAAAAAGCGGATGAAATAATGTCTGTTCCCATAAACTATATATATGCTTTATCAGCATATAATAAGTTAGTTAATTTAGGTCGGTCAGTAACTATATAGGAGAAAATATTATTTACATATTGTCTTATATATTACAAAAATATCACATTTACCCAAATTTTAATTTCTACTTTTTATAATTGAAATATATACATATATAAATAATACTATATAGAATACTTGTTAGATAGATATAGATATATATATAAAAAAAAGAAAAATAATGTATATAAAATTGAGTTTCAATAATCCCTTTACCATATCTATAAAAATGAAATTGAGTGAACTCTATTTAAATATTTATATAATCTTCAGGTACATATGCTAAGCTATAGAGTAGAAATCGAATTGAGCTTAATTCCATTTTCTTTTGCTATTAACCATCGTATACTTTATTCCTTATGTAACTCAGTTGGCTATCAAATGTATATACCCGGTTTTGAAGAGCTTTAAAATTGGCTTCAAGGCATAAAAATTATTTTACAGACATAAAAATAAAAATGAAAGAAAAATCCAAAAATGTCGAATTTAATTAATTGTGGGAAGGCCACAAATTAATGATTCAACCCAAAAATATGTAGATATATAAATTATATATATATAAATATATATATATATATATACTTAGTAAGATCAATTGTTTTTTATAATCATTAACTAAATATAATAAATATAATGCATTCAGATATAAGTGCTATATATATATATTCGCGTGAAGTTAATGATAATTCGCTAAGAAGATAGATTAATTAAATACATTAAAACAAACTTTAAAAATTGATTAAATTAGACAATAAATAATTTTAATATAAATAATGAAGCCAATTAATAAACAAATATCTATAAATATATTTTGATTAAATATTTGCAGATGCTTTGAAAGTTCTTTGCGCAAATCAATCTAAGAACATATCGTAATATATATAAATATATCTTTACTAGTTATACTTGATTATAGAGAAATCTAAATATATTTATATACTACACAATACTAGGTATATATATATATATATATATATATATATATATATATATAGTAAATATAGTGTCATACTATAAACATAAAGATATGGCTTAAAATATGAATTAATATATTCATTGGTTAATATTATAAAGAACTTATTTAGATATATATAGCTGGATATATCAGATGTATATTATATATATATATATATGTGGCTTATTTACCTGTTATACGACAACCTTTGGTGGATGTCTCTGGATATCCAGCACTAGCCATAATAACACCCACAGCGTTAAGATTGTGGCGCCATTGTAGGTTTATCGTATGGAGCGACTTCTGGCAACAGGCGTGCATTACATCGAACAAATCGGTTTCCAGAAGTGGCAGTATCACTTGTGTCTCAGGATCACCAAAACGACAATTGAATTCGAGCACACGTGGACCATCGCGTGTCAGCATTAGTCCGGCATAGAGTACACCCTGGTAGCCAATGCGTTCCTGGTTCAAGCCTAACACAGCACGTTCCAATACGGCACGCTGCACTAGCTCCAGGGCCTGTTTGCTGATCAATGGACAGGGACAATAGGCACCCATGCCACCAGTATTGGGTCCAGTATCTCCATTGCCCAAACGTTTGTGATCCTGAGCTGGTAACATAGCCTGTATTGTATTGCCATCGGTGAATGCCAGCACAGAGACTTCCTCGCCCTCGAGCAGTTCCTCTACAACCAAAGTGGCACCTGCTTCACCATACTTTAGTTGGCCAAGTATCTCATCAACGGCCTGGCAGGCTTCATCCACATTCGCTGCAACTACTACACCTTTGCCAGCTGCCAGACCAGCTGCTTTCACAACCAATGCAGCATATGGAGCACTGGAATGAGCCATGAGAAAACTTTAGTTAGGAATCTGTTAGAATTTTTAATGTTTGCTACTTGAAACTAACCTGCATATAAACTTCTTGGCCTTGTTAACATCCGTAAAGCTTTCGTAGCGTGCCGTTGGTATGCCATGACGCAGCATGAAATCCTTGGCCCACTTCTTATCTGCCTCAATCTGAGCACCCTGCTTGCCAGGACCAAAGCATGGAATGCCCGCCTTTTGCAGCACATCACCAAGACCCAAAGCCAAGGGATCTTCTGGTCCAACAACTACCATACTAATCTTCTCTAGCTGGCACCATTTGGCAATGGCCTAAAAAAAAGAAACAAATATAAAAACAAATTAAGTACAAATTATTATATATAATTATAGGTTAAGATCGCTTAAGATCCAATCTATGGTTACATCTATTGAATATGCCTAAGCAAGAAAAATAAAACACAAAAATTCCTCCCTAATTGCTTTGCCATTAAACTGGGTGCATTGTCTTAATTTGGTGAATGTCTCTGGTGTCTGTTGTTATTGACTCAGTTCCTCAGCTATGCCAGCTGATTATACTGATGATGATGATGGTGATGATGAACATCATCATAATGATGCCGTTGTCTTTGTAGATCCGGTTTGAGCTTTAAGCGTGACTTCTGTCTGTGTCTTTATCTCGCTTCTAACTAATTTAAATGGCGCCAATTTGACAAAATTGGATTAATAACCGGACAAAAGGTGAGTGCAACTGCGTTCCATATCAATTAACATATCAACAAAAATTCCCAGCTTCCCGCTCCAGTTACCACATCCTCTCCCAAAAACCTAAATCCAAACGCAAAACGCAATAACCCAACAACCAACAGCCAACAGCCAAGACCCGAAACCCATCATAAAGTTCAAGAACGTTCAATGATCGTGGCAACCTGCTAAAAATTGTGACGATTATTTAATTACTAATTAAATTAGTAATTTATACTTTAAACCAAGGTTTTCATTTCCCAAAAACACAAGCGTAAAATACTTTTCTGGCCACCAACTGAACTGATTTAAAATGGCTTTAAGATGCTGCCATAAAGTTCACTTTAAGTCTGTAACAGAAAGGAAGGAAGTAATGTGTACACATATATATATATATATATATATAATATATATACAGACATATATATATATATTTATACAGATATTTATATAGAGCTATATGTTTATACATATATAGAGAGGCAAGAAATAACACGTCAATAAAAGCCACGATTTAACCAAAATTAAAAGCTTAAAAGAGTACAATAAATTTTTTATATAAACACAAAACTAAAAGAAATAAAAAAAAAACAATTCCTTAAAGCGATTTTAAAAGGTTTTACCTTAATTCTTTTTTCCATATATTTAAATATTTAATATACATATATATTTATAAATAAATATTAAGCCATAAATAAGGAGTATATCCATTAAAGTCTATGGAAAGTCGGACACTCCCGTTCTATTGTATTTATATAAGAATAATATAAATAAAATAGTTTAACAGAGTATATCATAGTCGTTAATATTTTACTGAACAGTGTATATGATATTTTTCTATATTCTATATTTTTGGCGTTTTTTTTTCTAACAACTTTCTACAATTGGTTAAATCTTCTTTTTCTTTTTTATTAATATTTTTTTGTTATATTTTAATTTTTTTTTCTTTTTGGTATTTATATTTTTTGCAACTGATTTAGTTTATTGCATACTATATGCAAATGAGTTTGCCTACGGGAAGATTGTTGGAAGACAATCTTGAGAATACATGTAGAATCTTTGGCTAAAGAATTCGTTGCGCTTTGTTGGATTAAGACTTAGAAAGGCAATTTTTAAGAGCTTTAAATTATGGATTCTTCTCTGTTGAATCATACAATTATATAAAAAGATTGATATATACATATATATATATATATATATAGATAAAGATAATTAAGAGATAAACACATAATTTATATTATAATCATAAATAAATAACAGCATATTTGGAAAAGATCCAAAAAGATAGATATGCTATTTGACATTTGATTTCCATTCAGTTGTTTAAACTATTTTTATTATAAATTGAAATTATTAATTTATATTTTTTATTATCTTTATTTTTATATATATCTCATTTCCTTATAAGCACACTCGTATTTTAATTAAAAAAGTTAGAAAGAAAATTAAAAAAATAAAATTAAAGCAAGAATTCGGAAAAAAAGATTTGAATAAAAAAAAAGTAAATAAATAATTGTGTCAATTTTATATTTATATTGAATAAATGTTGCACGTAGCAGTGTTGCAATTAACAAGTAGCAACTGTTTTTATTTAAGTATATTTTATTTAATTAATTCATAGTTATTTAACTAATTATTTTTTAAATAAAATTCAAAAATAGTCAAACATTATAAATCGTTCAACGAACCTTTTTTTATGAGTATTTAGAGTTAAATTGTATCCAAGACAAGCCACAATATCAATTTATATATTTATATTTATATATATAAATATACATATATATATATATATATATATATATATATATATATATATATATATATAGTGCTACACAACCTTCAAAAAGGATAAAACTATTTATTTGATCTTAAAGAAACTAAAGAACTGCAGCAAAAAAAAAATCTTGAAAAACAAAAAAAAATAAATAAATAAATAAAAAGAAAAATGCAAAATATAAAAAAGAAAAATAAGTAATAATTATAAAAAAATATATGCAAAAAGAATTATAATAATAAAATGATTTAATTTATGACTGCCGCTTACTGATGATGACGATGACGATGATGATGATGACGATGACGATGACGAGCAACAAGACGAAGCTTCGTTTGTATTTTGGCAAACGCCAACGCTGCGCTCAACTTCATCCTCATCCTCTCTGCTTTTGTTAAGCTCTTATTTTGGCGTTGGGAGATAAAAATGTCAAAAAGAAAAAGAAGAAAAAACAAAAACAAATAACAAAACAAAATTCAACGTCGAGCGGATTGGATATAAAAACGAAAGCAATGTAAAACGAACCACACAGTCGTTGATTTTAAGCGCTAGAACGAACAGAAAACGCGTCGAGTAAAATGTGGCATAATCTGCTCGTAAGGATCGTTTATTTTTTTTATGGAAGGCCAATTTCTTGGAATAATACTAATTAAAAAAACAAATTGTGTTTATAGATTCAATTTTTATGTATCCTGATTATCAGCCAGGCTGCTGTTTATGTACCTGACTCAGATCGGAATACACACACATTGCACAATGATTTGCAAGTGGATACGGATGGCAGTTATCAATATGCTTATGAGACGTCCAATGGTATTACTGGTAGACAATCAGGATTAGGTGGGGTTGCAGTACAGGGTGGCTCCAGTTATGTATCACCAGAAGGTACACCTATAAGCGTAAGCTATGTGGCCGATGAAAAGGGTTACTATGCCGTTGGGGATCATATACCCAAAATACCGGATTATATATTGAGATCATTGGAATATATACGCAATCATCCGTATCAGGTTAAGGATTATTATACGGGAGAGATCAAAACAGTTGCACATGATGCGGAAGCATTTAAGGTTTATACACGTAACATACAAGAACCCACAGCTCCACCTACACGTTCCAGTGTTACCCCTAAAGTTATAAGACTTACACATCCGCCCACGACGCATAAACGACGTTAAATGGTGAGATGTGTTGAATAAGGGGGATTGGGATGGGGCAAGAAGGGTATAAGTGAAAGGCAAGTGTAGAAAAACTGCCAAAACTTTGATCTAAGCAATTAATTAAGTCACAATAAATAAATAAATGTGTTAATTAAATAAAAAACTAGGTTAAAAATAATGAAAAAAAAAAATCAAATTTTGTTTTTATTCAAGTTTAGTCTTAGACGCTAGAAATGAATCTGCTAATGGGAATGGAATTTCGTGACGGAATTGAAGTTGAAATTGAGAAAGGGAAATACGAAATCATGACAACAGTTTGGAATCAGCATATATATACCGCTATACCAATACACGTCCAATTTCATAAAAAATCTAACATTATCAGCTTAAAGTGATCTGTCATTTAGATTATATGAGCTATAATCACACCTAGAAACTGACGATTAGAAACTTAAAATTTATAAATTTATGTAACTCATGACGAACTTGCTTCATGTGGTGCGATGCACTTTTTGTTCCAGTAAATATTAAATTGATGCAATATTAAATCAATATGTAAATTTTCTTTCTAACGAACATTGGGTTAGACTGAAACTCAATCTTAAAGTCTCCTAAAGTCTTGGTTTAAATTGAACAGCTTAATTATTAATGATTTAAATTGTTATCAAAGTAAATATATTTTATTTTAAAATTATAAGAATAATCTTGGTGTCATTAAAAAATACAAAATAATATTGTAAATTGCATGGAATAAATGCAAAGAAACGAATATGATTACATATACTACATAATTGAATGGAGTGCACTGCTTCAAGCAGTGCATTAGCATTGCATTTAAAGCAGTGTAATATGTGCAATTCAAGCAGTTAACATACAGTCTCAATTTATATCTGTTAAGCTTAACATATTGTATAGCATAAGGGTTAAATCATATCAATCACACTACCAGCACACACAGTCAATCATACTCTCGCACATCATATACACACATATACAATAAATCAATTATAAACATGTCTCATATATATATACAAATATATGTATATATGTGTATATATATACTTATAAAACACACTAATGAAATGGAATGCAAAAATTCGCTATTGTCACTAATACGATTGGATTCGTTCATGCAGTTGTTTTAGTATTAAAAGAAAAAATTAAGTGAGTACCATAAAAGAATCACAAAAGCAAAACAACAACAGAGCAAAGAAGGCAATTCAATAATTGTAATAAAAATGTTGAAAGAAAAAAAATTTAACTTAAACGCTGCAGCATCAGATGGCAAAGAGTCAGTTGATCGCAGTGTAACTTTAAGCCCGGCACGAAGGTTAAGTGAAGGACGTAGTTACGCACACACACAGTGGCTTGTCTGATCTCAATTGTCACCATGGACAACCTCAAAAGCGGGTGCGCTGCACTCAATTTACCTTATAGTCCTTCGCATCCAATTCGTCAGCATTAATATTCTGGCATTTCGAGCCCAACTGTTGAATGCCAAAGCTGCCGGGTAGCGCGTAGATTTTTGCTACTTGCGATGATTGCTGTAACTTCCAACAGATGGCGTGCTCCCGTCCACCGCTACCAATGACTAACACGCGATTTGACATTTTTTTTTGGTTTATTTATAAAATTTACGCACGTTTTAGCCTTTTATACACAAAATATTAAATTTTGTTTATATTGATTTTGCTTGTGCCCACGTGTTGAGCGTACTGTGAGCGTGTGAGTTGAGCAAGTAAGTAAATCGAGTAAAGAGTACCAAAAAGAGAATAGGAGAGAGCGACAGCACGACAAAATATAAAGCGAAGCTTTATTAACAGCCTTATTTTATGCTGTTTATAAGAGGGTTTCGATACCTAAACCGTACGACGCCGCGTGTTCAACTGAAACTGAATTGAATAAAAATATGTATTTTATGTGTAGCGTTATTCCAAATGCTAGGCTCTATGTAAGCCGATCTGCTGTCTTCTTGACTGCGACGTCTGTTTATTATGTTTGTATTTTTTCACTCTCTTTTTTTTTATTTATTTATTTTTTTTTTTTTTTGGGCTGCTGTCTGCTGATAACACAACCTGACTGAAATATCGTTGGCGTCGCTCACACCAATATGTCCGATGCACTCACTTGTTATTGTTGCATTTATTTTGGTTTTTTGTTTTGTAAAAAATTGCGAAAAATAACAAAAACACATCGATAACCTTTTTAGGGCCTTAACCGATCTGCCCGTGGGGTAAATGCAACTGTGTAGCAGCAGCTCGTTGAGAGATTTTAATATTATTATTTTGGGCATTTAACAATTTCCCGTTATATGCATTATGGTAGTATACAGCGTTTAAATATGAATGAAAATTGTAAGCTAAAATTAAATTGACTAAAATCTATATTTTAATTTACAGCTTGTTTAACTGAATTTATTATAGCCCGTTTCATGAAATGTTTACAACCAGACATATATATATATATATATATAAATATGTATATATATATATATAAATTTTTTTTTTGTACATAAATTATTGTACTCAGAGATCATTGTATTCAAGATTCTAACAAATTTTTTATTGTTTAAAAAAGAGTTTAAATAAAATAAAATTGGTTCCAAAATTGTATGCCATGTATTAAAGGTAACAGCAGCAGGTACTAAATAAATTATACAACTCGGTTACGTTACGCTTGCAAATTTCTTATGGCTTGAAACGGTTATTTAATAAATGTCTCATTTCATTGTTTTGTGCTTTCTACTTATATCAGTGTTATTCACTAACCAATACTTATAAACGAAACATAGTTTATTTGATATATTCATCAAATGCTTAATACAAAATATAAAAATTCAATTTGCACGTTTTGTAAAATATGTATTTTTCGTTTCAGTTATTTTTTTGTTGTTGTATTATTAAGAAGCATTAAAAAATGTGTGTTTCAGTGTTTTGTGTGTGTGTGTGTGTGTTTATATATATATTTATATTTTGCTGTTGTAAAATTTACAAGATAACTACCAAACTTCGTCATAAATTTCTTTTACATTGTGGTTTACTGCAGCTCTCAGATGTGCCACATATTCGTATAGAAATTGAATAAATAAAAAGCAATAATTATTTTTCAATGCAATCTCAGAATGACAAATTTTGAATGCGATCAGTTGGCATGGGATATAAAAATCTGGAAAAATTTTTGTATACATCCATGCGCCTGTTACCGACGCATTTGGAAGCCAATAGTGCCATTTGGGCAGGGTCCCCGTGGTAGCCGTAAAATGTTATCATTATAAGGATGAGCATATTGTGGCGGCGGTGGTGGCGGTTGTTGCTGGTGCTGTTGGACCGACGGTGAATGCAATGACTGTTGACGCAGCAATGCTGCTGATACACTACCACCCACTACAGGTGACCAGCTCTGTTGTGCATTTGGTGTTGGTGGTGGTACTCCAACAGCGACACCACCTCCACCACCACCTGCACCTCCAGCAGCTAGATATGGAGGCATACGCTGATTATGTTGATAGTGCGGCGGCGGTGTATGCTGTTGCTGGTGCATGGAGGGCGCCTGTTGATAGAAATAGCCAATCGCCGCTGGAGCTGGCGGCTGCGCCTGATAATAGTTATAATTATTGTATATAGGTGCGGTTTGGGACATTTTCGGTGCTGAACTTGATCGATGCATGCCAGTGCCACTAGTGGTGGGGGTCACATTACCGCTTATGTTGTTATTATAGTTGACAGTAGTTGCTGGCAGTTCGGCTTGACCATTGGTTGATAGAATCAATGGTGTCGTGGGTGTGGCTGCAACACTGTTAAACAAAATAAAATGAGAATATAGTTATACTATTTAAAGCAATAACGATCGTATAGCATATAAGTAAGATTGGACAGCTCATCTTTAAATCAAACATAAAATTGACAACTATTTATAGTGCGTTGGAGTATGCCTTGGAAAATTGCACGTCGTTTCAGTTTAAACAAAACAAGTTTAGTTTTCATACAGACAAGAAGAAATCAAAATGCACTCTGTCCGCGTTAAAAGTTGATCGTGTTGACAATAAATTTTGAGTAAAAATATGATTAAATTGGTATAAAAATTTTCGATCCATACTATCCATAGAGTTAAACCCAATGGGAAACAATTTATAGTCTACATGGCAAGTAAGTGTATCAATCAATCACATTGTATTGCGATCTGTCTTTAGCGGTACATTGTCATCTGGAAGCTTATAGAATCTATGTGTATATATATTGTATAATATAGATAATACTAACGGTTTATCATCCTCCGGATTTTTGGCACTGCCCAGTATACGCAATCGGGCTTCTGCATATTCCTGTTCACGCTGCTGCAGAGTTTTGATAGGCTGCTTCGGTTTCATACCGTTTGTATCTCGACGCTCTTCAGCCTGTGCTGGACGCCGTAATATCTTTACCGTTTGATTGTTAATAGGTGCGGTATAGCTGGCACCATCATATTCACTACTAGACTTATGGAGCACCATTAGAACAGGTGCTGATGTCGCATCAGAATCAAATCCTGTTGTCGCCTTTTTAGCTAGGATTATTTGCTTGGCTTCCGTTTCCACTGCAGTTGCCGTTGTTGCTGTTATTCCAGCAGCGGTATTGCTACCATTAGAAGGCAACGTCTGTGGGCGCTGTAGCAATTTCATTGTGCTCGTTGCGGGTGTCTCAACTATTGAAGCGGGCTTTGTTTTATTGATATCGTCGTTTGTGGTTTGCAGTTTTGTTTGCAGTGTCATGCAAAGCTGTGAAAAGTTTTTGGGAGCATATTTTTTTTTAAACTATTTGTTATTGCTGTTTTTGTTGTAATGGCATTCAAAACTTACGCCTGCCTCGTCAATTTCTTCCCAATTGTCTAGCACATCATCACCATTGGACATTGCAGTAGTTTTTTCTTTTTAATGGCAAATGCGAGCACGTTGCGTGTGCGTTGCTTGTGTGTACAAGTTTAATATATATATATATATAAATATATATATATATTTTTTTTTCCTTTTTGCTTTTGTTGTTTTACAATTTAAGTGATTATTGTTGTTTTTGTAGTAGTACTAGTTGTTGTTGTAGCAGTTTCACTTTCTTCTTTTGCGCCTGCTATTGCAGCTCGCACTACAACTGATACATAATTCCTTTGCGCTTGTATCAGACATAAGTTCTACATATGTTTTTGCACAAAATTGCGAACAAAATGTATGTTTTAAACAATAAAATACGCTTTGCATATGCTTTGCATACGCATACGCAACAATTTCTAGCTCACTCTGTCGTTGACAGCCCTGCAATGACACACTATCGATATGTTGAACTGTGCTCTATTGAGTCTTGTGGGTCAAAAGTTACTTTTTAATTTCACTATTGGGTAAACTTTTTTTGTGTTTAATGCACATATGTACTTTATTTTGTGTTTTTTATTTAACTTAGGAAACTCATTTTATTTTACTTTGTTTGGAAATCATAGTCAATGTGAACTCATGTATCGTGTCATTAAAACTTGAAATCGATTTTAGTATCGATAAATTATAAAAATACTTTTATGACTTGGACTCACGACTTTTCAGTATTATTAGTCAGCAATTCGAATTTACATGGCTGTAAAGTAAAAATCCCCTATGATGAACTAGTATAAATTGAATATGAGCATAATAAATATTTACATAATTTCTAATAAACTCTAGATCCTATTATTTTTTAAAATTATATGTTATAATTATATTATTCATAGAGAGTTGTTTTATTCTGTTTGTTTTGCTATGTAGGTATATTCCGCAAAACTAAACCCTATTCCATTTATTATCATTTATCACTCAATTATTAAATATTTATTATATTTATCACTCAAAGCAAATGTTATGTTAAGCACGATAATTAGCTCTGTTATGTCGCTGGCAGAGGTCTGCAATATATATTGCTAAGCCATGTTGTTTTACATAAGGAATGTTAGAATGAACGTCATTCACTATTTTGGTTTGAAATCAGTTGTTTCAAAATACTAGTCCACTCCGTTTTTTAAATATATATATATAAATAATTTTTGATAATATCTGTACCATTTATAAAAACAAAAAAATTAATTCGTTTAAATTCTTAATACAATTAACAGAAGTTTTATCAGATAAATGTTAGTACCATAACAGTTTAGCACAATGTTAGAATTCATTGAGAAGAATAAAACATATGTTTTTATATGATAACAAAATTTGTTGTGTGCTCCTTCACAATGGACATTGAGTTTAAGCTAGCTGCTGATATTTCCTATTCTATTAGCATCATAAATACGCAGCCGCACGGCTCATTGATAACATAACCCAAGCAACAGTCATCGCACGTGCATGATTTCATTACTAAACAATCATCAAAGAGAGGCTGACGATATTCTGGATTGGTTTACGTAAATAACTGCGCCATGGCACTGGTATCAACAACTGAAAATGTGCACAAAGAAAATCCGCTTAAATCTTTTGTAGCTGGAGGCTTTGGAGGTATTTGCAGTGTACTAACTGGTTATCCACTAGATACAATAAAAGTAAGTATTATCTTTTTAAAATGGTATGAAATATGCCCAAAGTTATGAATTTTCTACAGGTACGGTTACAAACGATGCCAGTACCTGCACCTGGACAGTTACCTAAATATAAAGGTATTATTGACTGTACAGTAAAAACGTTTTCCAAGGAAGGTGTCAGGGGTTTCTACAGAGGAATTTCAGCGCCTCTGGTTGGCGTTACGCCAATTTATGCTGTGGACTTTGCTGTTTATGCAGCAGGAAAGCGTCTATTTCAAACAAATGATAATATCAAGCTAAGCTATTCACAAATATTTATGGCTGGAGTTGGTGCTGGCATTTGCTCAGCGTTAGTTACAGTGCCTACAGATCGCATAAAGGTTTTATTGCAAACACAGTCAGTAACAAGTGGTCCACTTATGTATAATGGAATGATGGATACCGCCTTAAAGCTTTATAGACAAGGCGGTATTCGTAGTCTCTTCAAAGGTACCTGTGCTTGCGTTTTGCGAGGTGAGTAATGATCTTATGTATGATCAATGAATGTGACGAAATAGATAATTTAAATTTATGCTGGTTCTATAGATTCTCCCACCGGATTCTATTTTGTTGTATATGAGGCCTTACAAGATTTAGCTAGAAAACGCTCGAAAACAGGACATATCTCACCAAGTTCCACTATTTTTGCTGGCGGTATGGCTGGTATTGTATTTTGGACATTAGCAGTTCCTTTTGATGTACTTAAAAGTCGTTTACAATCTGGTTAGTATAAAAGTGTAATTTTTAACAATTTACTTTAATAACTGCTCAAATTTAATCTACTACACAGCACCCGATGGAACATATAAGCATGGTATTCGCAGTGTATTTAGAGATCTAATGGCCACTGAGGGTCCAAAGGCCTTGTTTCGAGGTATTTTACCTATTCTAATACGCGCATTTCCATCCACTGCTGCGGTGTTCATCGGCGTAGAATTGGCAAATGATATGCTGAATTTCTAGACTCAATTATTGATATTTATGGTGCCGAAAAGAAGCTATTTTCACAGTTTTATTTAGACAATTACCTTATATAATAAAATATATATTTAAGAATACATCGAAATTTAATTTATGCGCGGATTAAATGAAAAATTAATGACAACGGCAACTGGGCTGTTGTTTAAATTTAAGCAAGTTGGCAGTCCCTTATCGGTTTAAAATGAAAATGTGTCTTACTGTCTCGTGCAATATCGTGATTTGTCGTTGTAGGGTATCATTAGTAATTGATTAATATTTTAGAAACTACATTGGTAAATTGTAGTGACTTGACTTCTATTAAATTTAACATAACGATAGGTGCAATGTGTTCTGTCAACATATTTAAAATTCGTGCTTGTTCGCGCTTTTCGTGCTAAGTAACTTCCACCTCTAGATCAAATGTTCATTTTATAGAAAACAAAATTTTGGGTAAGAGTTTTTCGCATACGGTTTTATATTATAATAATTATAACACTAAACAAAGTTTACAGAGTAAAATCCCACAAGTCGGCCTTCCAATCGCAGATGTCCATCTAAATAAAAATACGGTAACGCTCCGGACGGTGAGCGTGCACGTAAACGGACTTTGAACCCTTAGCAGTGCCGGCAATGCTGCATGTTTAATTAAAATTAAGTTTTTCTAGGTACGTAACAAGTTTCCATACTAGGTCTAAACTGCTCTCTTTTCAAATGTTAAAAATCTTATGCTCAACATACAATTTGTTGATAACAAAAACGCGTTTCATTTCACTTTCTCAGACACTACACTCTCTTAGTAATTTATTCAGTAAACACTGCGCACTGTTGTCAGCAGCAACAGGTTTTCCTCCAGCTGAGCTATTCCAACTAAGTGCCAGTCTTCAACACCACGCCGATATTTTTGCCTTTTTTAATTATTAATCTTTGCTAATCAGGTGAGAGATATTAGTATTAAAATTAGCAGTTTCATATAAAATATCCTAAAAAATGATGTCGTAACAATGAAAGGGCTTTGTTTTAACCTGTGCTAATCCTTATCAGTGTGATACATAATGATCAATACCGATTAGGTATTTAATTATGACCAAGGTGCAAATTCCAGCATACTGTTTATAAACTATTTAATTTAAACTTTAAAAACCCTAACAAAACTTAAAGTAGTAGTGCCCAAAATATGAAATTTGCCTACATAAATCTATCGAATAGCTCATACACTACTCTTAATTAAGCAGTTGAACCGTTTGGTTTGTGGTGCCCCATTAAACAGGCAATTAATTTAATTGAAAGAGATTATTTTCTTCTATGATAGAGTATCTCTATAAAGTATTTAAATTACAGGTATATAAATTCGATAATCATGGCTGTTGCTGATAAAATTGAGAATACACAAACAGAACGCAAAGCAAATCCAGCTAAATCCTTTCTCACTGGAGGATTTGGAGGCATTTGCAATGTACTTTCTGGTCATCCCTTGGACACTATTAAGGTAAGTTTCTATTATTTGAAATGAAAAAGTTAAATAATAATTGATTATAAATGTTATCCAGGTACGTTTGCAAACAATGCCACGTCCAGCGCCTGGAGAGAAACCCATGTACAGCGGCACTCTTGATTGCGCTACAAAAACAATAAGAAATGAGGGTTTCCGTGGTCTATACAAAGGCATGTCAGCACCACTGACAGGAATCGCTCCAATATTTGCTATGTGCTTTGCCGGCTATGCATTGGGTAAACGGGTGCAGCAGCGTGGCGAGGATACCAAACTTTCATACTCTCAAATATTTGTGGCCGGATCATTTTCTGGCCTATTTTCTACAGCCATTATGGCACCAGGTGAACGAATCAAAGTATTGCTGCAAACCCAGGGCACTGGCCCCAATGGGGAGCGCAAATACTCTGGCATGTTGGATTGCGCTGCCAAATTGTACAAAGAAGGTGGTCTCCGTAGCGTTTTCAAGGGAAGTTGTGCAACAATGCTAAGGGGTAAGTGAAATATATATAAGTAAACCTACATCAGGCTACATCTTATTTATTTATCTTGGGCTTAAGTGGAAACATGTGAATGTATTGTGTCTAATATGTAACAATTAATTATCGTTATCAATAATGTAAATGGGTCGATCCCAGTTCAATTTTCCGCTTTATATATGATGCCTTTTGCCATATTAATGTTTAGATTCAAATCAAAAACATTTCCCCCCTACGAGATTCATCTTTTATCCTTGGTTTTGATAGAATTTTTCGGTGGGATTAAGTTTCAGTCTAAGCGTAAAAGTTTATTATAATATTTCTAAGGGTTTCTTTTTTGTTGTTTTTGGTTAAGTTTATCCATTTATCAATCTATATATGGAATGTAAGACTAAATCTAAATTATTTAAATATCATTGGACATTTGATGTGTGTCCGTTTCTGGCAGGGATACCTCGTTTTGTTGACGTTTTAGAATGGCATCCAGGGTATTATGTTGCAACAAATGTGTCTTAACATGTTTGTTATATGGCTGCTGCTTTCTGGTGTTCTTCAGCTTCTGCTGCAGCAGTTCAACTTTACGCCAATGCGGCAGGCCCCGAGTGCTGCCCGATTTGGAGGATGTTAGAAAGAGCGTAGCGCCACAATGAAGCTGTTTGCGCAGCACATAATATACACTTCGTCCATTGTAGTTGGCACAACGTGGTACCAGACTCTTGTCCATCTTATAGTTGGCCACATGGCGACAGGATATCAAATCTCCATGAATATCACGTACGCAACGCTCAATATTGGGGCCACGTACCACATTTGTGAGACGTGGCAACCAGTTACTCATCTCACAGGTGCACTGCCAAGGATTTTGATCAAGACGTGCAACCTGAATTCGGGGCTGTTGAAAGAAACTGACAGGTAACGTGCGCAGCTGGTTATACTGCAGTTGCACCGTCTCCAGCAGCTGCTGATCGTCTAGCAAACCATTTGGCAATTGAGTCAAGTTGTTGTGCGACAAATTAAGCACGTTCAAACCTTTAACGCCCATAAGTGCATCCATCGATAGCTCCGTTATGCCGCAATTGCTTAGGTCTAGTTCGCGTAGCTGTTCCATGCCTGCAAATGCATCAAACTGCACGCTGCCAATACTGCCACGCAGCACAAGCTTCTCTAGACTATTCAATCCCTAAAGATAACAGATATTCATTCATGTCAGCTCATGTCCCTCAAAGCTTCTTTAGATAACTGATATACATACCTTGAAGATGCCCTGCTCTAAGGATTCAGTAGTCACATTTTCCAGTGTCAACGTTTGCAACTTGTGCAAAGAATCAAATTGTCCATAGCTATTCCAAGTGCGCAGCTCCAGTGCCGCTTGCTCACTGCCCAGTTGCAGTTCTTGTGTCTCATTCATCACCCAAAATGTCGCTGGCAATATGTACATTATGGGATTATCTCTCAAATCAGCCTTCTTAAGACATGGTAGAGGCGGAAAACTTGATTCACTTAAACGCTCCAACTGATTATCGCCCAAATTGAGAGTCTCCAACTGCAGCAGACCAGCCAGACCCAAGTAATACAAACGTCCAATAACATTGTGTGCCAGTGAGAGACTTCTCAAATGTGGCGCACCCGAAAAGGCAAATGGCTGCAAATCCTCAATACCATTCCGCTCCAGACTCAAATGATGCAATTGCGTCAATCCATCAAACATCTGCCAATGCAGCTCCTTCAGCTGACAGCTATGTATACGCAACACCTCCAACCTACTCCAACCATAAAAACTGAGCATACGTTTTTGCTTCATCAACTCCACATGCTGTTCATAGCTGACTATCTCAACGGTAACATCTGTCTTGAATTGCAACTGAGAGTTGAATGTAATTTGCTCTGAACTTGCCACATCACTTGGTGGCTTGTACTCATAATCATCACTTGGAAGCTTTGAGTACTTTGGCCGCTTCAACCGTTCACTGCCCTGCAGATGCACATGCTCAAAGTTTGCATGCTGCAAAAATTCCAATGGTTCATCAATTATCAATGTTGTGGCATTCGAACCACGTATCTCTAGTGTGCTCAATTGATTGAGATTGTGCAAGCTGCTGGTGTTTACTGTAATAAAATTGTATTACAATGACATTTTAGTCTTCAATTGATTGAATCAATATATAAATATAGATATATATATGCGCTCTATATGTATATAGATATACATATATATATGCAAGGATAAATATATTTTTAGTAACTAGTAACTAGTAAATAGCTGCCATTATATGAGATGCAAAGTACTTGTCAAACTTTTAAGCGAATTTGATATTAGTAAAGTAAAAATATACTATATACATAATACTCTTTTTGATAATGCTTCCTGATGACATCGAAACAACGGTTTAATATATTACCGATATAGTACAACTTTGATTTAGCTAAATTAACCTACAACTATTATCATTCCATTAATCCAGCAGTTGATCTAAAGCTTGCATTGTAGCAGATGCTTCCTTTGTAAAGCATAAACTTACCTGTCAAAGGATTGTCAGTATTGCCTGTAGATAAAATGATTAATGCATTCAAATCCATTGGTAGTGCAGTAAACAAAGCCTGGTTATCACTAGCTTCCTGCAACAGGCATGTGGCCAATTTAATATGTGTGGGCATAAGAAAATCCGTATCATCGCTACCCGCATTATTGGTCATATGATTAACCCAGCGTGCAATGGGCAATTCATTGAAAGCAGCATATTGGCAGACACAACTTGAGGGGCAACTTAACACATCCATTTCAAGGGGGGCTTCATCTAGTTTCAGTTCATTCATATGCTCATGCGGCATCGATACCATCAATTGCCAGCGCTATTAAACGGAGAAATTTGCATTAAAATTTGTATCTTAATTTTCTCTTTTTGTTTATCATTTAACCTACAATGAGCAGTACTATTAACAGTTTTATTAGCATTATCGTTTATCACTTATCCCTTCTTTATATATTGTTTATCGCACAGTTTTACATCTACTGTAAAAAAAGAATGCTTTCCGTTCCGTATCTATATAAACCAGGCACGTCTACTTCGAAGTCTACATACGAACTGAAAGCCAGCCTCAACTACCCATGTCTCTGATATTATTATAATTATGTTGAGTATATGACTCAATGTAAGTAACAAACAGGAAGATGATTGTATATTATATATATATAAATATATATATGTATATATATATATATATATATATATATTTAAATACGATCGAATTTTGTTAGTTTTTATTAGAAAATCATTTTGCTGAAGATATATTATATTGCTGATATTTTATTTAGCTTTGACCTTTATTAAATATATACATTAATATTTAAGGGATCTGAAGGATATACATAAGCTAGAGCATTATTTATGTAAGGCTATTTGGTAACTGCTTTACAAATTGTAAACTTCTTATATTTTGAGCAGAGCTTGCAAATAACAGTTGATCACTTTATCGTATTCGGTTGACATACGAACATAACCGATTTAACCCTTTAAAGCACCAAAACTTTGATTTTCAACACATTTTTTTATTTTGTGTAAAATTCAAAATTTAAAATGAAACTTCTCTTATATTTTTTTTTGTTTAAATTTCGGTTTAACCATGTTTTTTTTTTTTTAAGAAAAACGGTATGATGCAGATCTGCAATAAACAGGAAAACATTTTTTAACTGTCAAATATATATAACATACTAATTTATTTATATATATATTTATTATTTTATATATTTTTAATTAATTAAATAAAAGTTTTACAATAATTAGTATGCTTATTAAAGCAGAGAAAAACGTCGAATTATTTTACCTTCGTTTGGTAGATTGCATCGTAGTCTTCCATCAGTCCAGATTAGCCAATGTTCAAATTGATTCTGCCGAACTATTTTGCTTACTATCATCTAAACTATAAGTTAATTGTGTCTAGAAAGAAGCTGCTCTCAATATCAGTAAAAATATCCGGGAATTTTTTGTGAACACAAGCGTTTTTTCTAACTTAAAGCGAACAAATATCTTTGTTGTACTAATAAAAATTTTACAAATATAAAACATGGAAAACGAACACAAGTACATAGAGACAAACACAAATAAAACGAATTATTCTAATATGTAAAAAATAGATAATATATAAAAAATAGAATATATACCTGTTTATAATTTCCAATAGTTTCAATTAAACTAGTGTTTCTTTAATACTTTTTTTTTTGAAAAAGAAATTGCAAAAAAAAATTAAGTTTTCAGAATTAACAAAAGTCACGGGGAAAAGTAATTATTCTTGGATTCTTTGAGAGACCAGCATTATTTTTTTTAATAAAATGATTTTTCCTAAATGGTAATAAGTTATTATTTTAAAATTTGCCAATACAAACAGGAAAACAATGGCTTCTAAAAGGTATGAGGGTTATAAAGGGTTAATCAAACATGCCTGCTTTAACTCCGAGCATTTGTTATCGGTTGAGCATTTACAGTTGAGCTAATATTTTAAAAAGTTCTCGACTGAACCCTCTCAAAGGGACTGAAAAATTTGTGTGCTCGCAGACTAAGAGTTAATCGGAATTGAAAATATTATATGCGCAAGTAAAAAATTTTTATTTATTTATTTATTTATTTTTTTTTAAAGTCTTGCCTTGAAACAAAAAAAAGAGGGGGTAGTGGATTTGTGTAAAACAGAAAGTATGTAGCAAGTAGAAATAATCATCCCTATAAAGTGCATATATTCTTTATCAGGACTATTAGCCGAGTCGATCTGTATGTCTGTTTTTCCGACCGTCTGTTTCTCAGAGAATATAAGAGCTAGAGTAATTAAATTATAAATCTATACTCCTTATTTTCGTACGCTATTCGAGTTTATGTTTGATTTTTGATTTTTCTTCCCTGACCACCGCAATACGAAAAAAAAACGATTAATAACCACAACGTTTCATCCGATCAAAATTCTTTTTGGCATTCATAATAAATAGTAGAAATTTGAAGCATCGTACTATTGGGCAAGGGGGGCGATCTAAAAGTCGCGCGTAATGACTATATGTAGGCAAAGGGGATATCGTTGTCGGGTACACTCAATTACTTTTTACTCATTTTATTTATTTTATATTGTGTGATATCAATGCTCTCCCGGACACGATTGTTGATAGTCACATCCGTCTTCACCAAATATATTATATGTTATAAATTATATGTTATTATAATAATATGCAGTGGGTGTACGATTTAGTGAACTAAAGAATTTAAAAAAAAAACAAGTAAGAAAGCTGTAGTTGGATGTCGCGTGCAATGGCTTAATACTGTATGTATATGTGCTTATATGTGTGATTGTATGTATATGTAGGCATACGGGCTCTGGTCGTCGGCTATACTCGACTACAGACTTCTTAATTGTTTATCCAATTTGAACAAAATTCAAAATGTTAATGAACAATGATCTTATTATTATGTGTTGAAATATAAATTTGATCGGTTAAAATTTGTGTAACTCGTATAGCGTAGATTCCAAATTTGGTTGCTCTAGCTCTTATAGTCTCTTAGAAACAGGCCTTCATTCATACGGACGAACGAACAGACAGACAACTGACAGATAGCGCTAGATCGACAGGGATAGTCGTACTGTTCAAGAATATATATACTTTATAGGGTCTCTGATAATTATTTCTACCTGTTACATACTTTTCGATTTCGCAAATTTCCATTAGCTCCCTTTTTTCAAAGGGCAAGCCTAATATTGATTACAAGGTCGTTGTTTTGAGCATAAGTACAGTATTCTTCGTAGAAATCAAATGATTATATTATTATAATTAAGCATTATAATATTATATATATATATATATATATATATATATATATATATATATATATATAAGATTATAATGCTTAATTATAATAATATAATCATTTGAAGTTTTCAAGTAAAGTGGAAACCCGTTTTGGTATATTTTATTGACAAAACAAAAAGAATTTTGTACCATGGGATTCTTGCTGAGATTATTTACTATTTAATAATAGTTAATACTAATACTTATACTAATATATGTTTGTTTAAGTCTGATTTATGTGGGTTTTGTTTTGCTTGTAAACCATTGTAAGTTGTTTATGTTATTTGTGTCTTTATGTATGTAATGCTATATACTATATATATAAATGAAAGCAAGATATAAATGGCGCCATAAAAGTTGCCAGTTATTTCTCAATCTCAAGTGCTATATAAACGCCCTAGCTCTCAAGCCCAGAAAAATAAAAAAAAAAAAAGTAAATAAAAAAAATATCAAGAGACTTAAAAGACAATTTTTGAAAAATATTAAGAAAGAAAATAATGAAGAAAGTTTTTAATATGTGAGTAAAAGCTAATCAGTTTACAATTCTTAAGTAGTTATAGTACTAATCATTAGTTTATATACTATATTTATAGTATTTAAACTAATGATTTGTACTATATCTACTTAAGATTTGCCTGCCAATGGTTTGTACTTCCTGGTATATGAATACATTCAGGATGTGACCAAGGCGAATTCGAAAACGGGTGAGATTAATACTGCCTCCACAATCTTTGCTGGAGGTGCCGCTGGCATGGCCTATTGGATACTGGGCATGCCCGCTGATGTGCTCAAGAGTCGTCTACAATCTGGTATGTACATTGAACTGTGAATTCATATTAAAATCAATTGTATAATATATAATGAAATATATTTGTAATTTTACAGCTCCTGAGGGCACCTATAAGCATGGCATACGCAGTGTGTTCAAGGATCTAATTGTTAAGGATGGTCCATTGGCTTTATATCGTGGCGTCACGCCCATAATGATACGTGCCTTTCCAGCCAATGCCGCCTGTTTCTTTGGCATTGAATTAGCAAACAATTTCTTTAAGCTTGTAGCACCAAATTTTTAATTGTAGTAACTGCAATTGTCCTTGTTTATTATTCTTTCAGTTCAGTTAGTGCAACGAATTTAGTGGTTGATTTTTAAGTGTATAAATTTTTAAATAAATTTTTTAATAAGCGTAAAAGTTTTTAATATTGTGTAAATTGAATCTAAGCATCAGATGCTCAAGTAAGTTTCCATGCTAAGCAGGTATCACTGTACATAAATCTACTGGCCAGACACGTGTTATATGTGCAGCACGTGCAACTTGCTTTGCATTTTGTTTTTATTAACATTTTGTGACTTTAATTCGTTTGGAATCTAATTGAAACTTAGTGAAACAATTTGAATTATATTTTGATATATTAACGATATCGATTTGTAATTAATGCTAAGTAATTACACAAATATATATATGCTATATCAATATATATATGTATATATATGTGTGTTGTGTATATGAGAAAGAAAAATTATAACTGTTATTGACGTTTTATAGAGGCCTGTTGCGTTAGACTGTTGTGCAATTTTTTAAACTATTTATTATTAACATGAGACATTAATTAGTTTATAATTTTGTGTTACAGATGTACCCGCGAGTGGACTATACTTTGTCAGTTATGAGATCTTAACAAGTGAATATAAACGTCGCTTTAATCGACACAATGTGGACCTAATAGCGGCAATTTTTGCTGGCGGCATAGCTGGGATTTTTTATTGGATTGGCGGTATGCCAGCTGATGTGCTAAAGAGTCGACTGCAATCAGGTATATGAATATATATGTATATATACCTATACACCTTACATTACACTAATTACAGCACCCGATGGAAAATTTAATGGCATCAGAGATGTTTTTAGGGACATGATGAAACATGAAGGCATCACAGCATTATATCGGTTTGTTAACTATATACATTCAAACCTCCCTATAGAACATTCTAATAGGACATGAAAACATCCTTTTTATGTAGAAAACTCTTTTTGTAGATATAATTAATAGATTTCTTTCATTTGTCGGAATTATTTAGTGTGCATTCTACTGTTTATTTTTTTAAGTCTTTGACTTTCTATTTAATATTTTTAAAAAATTTAAGCTGATTAAAAATGTTAAACTAAGCAATACACTATTGTTCTCCCTTATTCTAATTTTATTTTCTATGCTAGAAATTTCCCTTAGAAGTAATTTTTTTCCTGTAGAATATTTTATAGTATAGAGAGACCGAATAACAATCTTTTAACAACCAATTCATAATTGAAAGTATTTAAACCTAGAGAAGTTTGTAAAAGGGAATTTTGACTGTATATATTTAAAGTTTATTAATTTGTATATATATATATATTAATAATTGTTATTATTTTCAGAGGATTTACTCCTGTGATTCTACGCGCTTTCCCCGCAAACGCAGCCACCTTCTTTGGCATTGAGTTGGCAAATATGTTTTTCCGTCCCTTGTTGCGCCGAATTTTTGAGTTCCCTGACAAGATACTTTATACCTCTCACACTTAAATTTTTAAGAGAAAATTAATAAGTTTATAAATAGTTTATAGATATGTAAGTACAATACAAGGATCGTTGCGTTTATTAACAAAAGGAAATGCATATTGCAAGCAAAAAAATTCTAGAAATAAAGAAAATTAAAAGTATAATGCAATTTCTTCTTTTCTGCTAAACTATATATGTGTATGTTTCTATTTGTGTGTGTGATTGTTTAAATTGGATTTAATCCATGTAACAATATATAAAAAGAAAATAATAAACTTGAATAATATAATATTTATATAATAATAATAAAGATTGGCATTTAAAACAAAAAAAAAAAGATTTTTATATAAAGAATCTTTTTCATACGAGAAAATCAAATTTGTAAGATTCCTTGGAAGGACTCACCAGGAGTCCTACTCTCTTTCTCTCTTGCTCCCTTTAAATTTTAAGGAAATTATACTTAAAATAAAAATATAACTTTATAAAGAAATTTTGGTTTCTCCAAAGGGACAAAATAATAATCCTTTCCAACTTAAGCTATTTTTCGATCATGATTATCAAAGTTAAACAATTGCCGCTTCATGTTCTCATGCTTGGAGATGGTGTAGGGCGATAATAGCATGGGCAGCACATTGAGTGCCTTCATCTCTGGTAGTCTTATGTTGAGCAGATTTTGTTTTGGCTGTTGCTGCGTGTGATTGCTCCAGATGGGATCGATCCAGAAGGGAAGTTTCTAGTGAGGATGCAATAGATGAATTAACAATCTAGATATCATTTTCATTAGACTTACTTTTGTTGGTGGCGTATCGGGTTTTGGTGGCTCATAGATGGTACTTATAGGTATCACACTGCAGTTGTTAAGATCGTATAAATCGCATCCAGCGTCCAATGAAGTCTGCAGCATTGTTGACTGTGGTTGTTGCTGTTGCCGATGCTGATGTTGCTGGTGTGCCTGAAGCTGTTGTATTTGCTGTTGCTGCTGCTGCTGTTGTTGATAGAAACTAGCGTGACGACGATACCACAGCTTACTGCCCTGTCCATAAGGAGTAGTAGCTGGTATTGCTGTACTGGAGGCAACATCACTGGATCAGAGACTGCTATTCAATTCAGAGGATATGTTGAACGAGCTGTTGCAGCTGCTGTTGAAGATTTGCTGTGAGCTATTTAAAGAGTTCTCTTTATTGCTGCATAGACTCAGATTGGTCGAACTATTGCCAGAGCTATTCAACAATGTGGAGGACATGACGGAGCAATTGTTACCAGGTGGAGAGCACTTGGTTTTCACCGCACCAGCAGCAAATTGTTCCTGATACGTTTGAAAGCTGTTGACCTTCACCTGCGCCTTGTACGCAGCGTTGCTCACACTGGACATACTGCTGGCATATTCATTGGCAATGGCACGTGTCTTGTGTGGTGGTGGTGCCTGGGCTGGTGGTGGACGATTATGCTCACCCAGTGGAGTACGGCTAGTACGCTGCGCCTTGTGCTTGGCAAAGGGCAGCTTAAGGGAACCAAACAGATGATGATGAGTTGCACTAGAGCTGGAGTTTACTGTAAGGAGAATACAGGAATTGTTTGATATTTTAAGGTGTTACATGATTCAATGGCTTGATCAGCTTACATTCACAGTTTACATTGAGTGTTACTTCGCTACGCTCCTGTGTGGGTCCAATGTTGATCGTAAAGAGATCGTCGTGTGCTACAATAATGGAATACAATGTGGGAAAACCGTACTCAAAGGTGCTAGTCAAGCCACAGTCCAAGGCAGTCTTCATTTCATGCACATACATGCTGGAACGCTGCTCCAAGAGACGTACTATGGATATGACGAACTGTATAAAGGTGGTGAGACGCACACAGGGCTGTCCGCCCTCCTCCGTATAGATCTGTATAACAAATATATATATAAAACAAGTAGAATCTGCTCAAGCTCATGGTGAATGTGAGCTGGATACTAACCTCAATAACGTGTCGCATGGCAGACAGTGCGGACTCCTTTAGTTGCTGTTTATATTTGGTATTAAAATCCTTGAGAAACTGAGCTTGAGTAAGCGGCTCTATCTTGCTGCAACTGGATGTAGCTTCACCATCCGATTCAACAGTATCCGTCACAATCTTTGCGGGATTTGCCGTTTCATGCTGATGGATATGCTTGCAGGCACGATAGCACATCTGACGGAACTCCATATCATCATTGTGGCAGATCAACCAGGTGGCTTGTTCCTTATGAATGACTTCCACATAGGGCAGCAGTTCAATGGCACCGGCAATATCCGTTGCACCCAGAGTCTGTGGCAGCATCTGATAGCCATATTTCTTTTTGTGTAGCTTTAGCACCTGGTCGAGCTTCATGCAGTTAATGGAGCTACCAGTTACATTACGAATGAGGTCTTCGCATTGCTCGGCAAACACACGTCTAGCCATCTTGGGTGACAACATAATCTTTTTATCCTCATCATTGGACTGTTCCAATTCGACCACTCCATGAATGGCATCCATGAGATCGGCCAACTTCAGAAATCCGTAGTCACTGAGGCGACATTGATACGCAAAATGATAGTGATAGGAGCGTACAAACTTCTGGAAAAGTATAGTATACTGTAGGGCGTTCTGGAAGAGCTCCACCATTTCGCCAGCAAAGACACAAGTCTTCTCCAGCTCGGCGGCTGTTTGCTTTCTTTTGGGCATTGAAATGAGTATATCCTTGCCCTGTTGCACAGTGGTGAGGACTACAATATTGCTATTGACTAAGCCATCTAGTATGTCCACAATATCACATACACCATAGTCCGTGACATCAAAGTTCCGATTCTGATTTTGGGCAAAGATACCTGGCAATTGTGATAGAAGCACCGAATTGTTGCCATGAGCACGCAGCACACGCAATAGATCCGAGGTGAAGCGTCTTATTTGGGTGCGATGGGTAAGGGTTATTTGACGATTCTCACCATCGCCCATAATTTGCACCACCGAGGATAGTGCCTCGAAGAGTTCTATTAGCTTGGTATAACCATAATCAGCCACTCGGCATTGTTTTCCGAAATGATTGTGATAGGCGGGAATGAAGCGATTGAACTTCATTGTGGATTTGGGTGACATCTTGATCAACTCGATGACCTCGCGAGAGATTTGATAGAGTGGATCGGCTACAGAATTCTTAAAATAACCACCTCCAGAACCACCAATACCACGCTCGCTGGTATTTAGGCTCACATTTCCCAGATTTGAGCTACTGGATGGCATATCCTTGTTAAGCTCCAGCCAACCAAGGATCTTAATGCCAAAGTTATTCACTTGAATCTGTATGCCCTGGACACAGCAGACCAAGTGCTCCAAATTAACACCGCTATCATTTGCATCTATCTGCACTTTTAACTGACCCTCGATGCAGTGCAGCAATGTTGCTACGGGTATATCACCAGTATGATGCTTCAACAGCGGATAGATTAGCTGTTGTATATCTGCTATGGTCATGCAGACATTTGGTAGTGGTTCAATCTCCTGCTCTGCCCAACCCTTATGTTGTTCCCGCTTAAAGTGCACCGTGCAATAGGGCACACTGTGCTGGAGTCCTTCCATTAGTGGGGAACTCTCCAGTGTATTGACTAGCTCTGGTTCCAGGCTAATAAACTTATCCTCATTGTTATCCGAATTAATGGTGCAGATGTCCTGCATCTTATACAAATCCAGTACACTGATCGAAGTCTTGAAGCGTGACTGGAATAGCTCACGGAATTTATACATGGGTAATGTATAATACGGAACATCCTGTATAGTTATTAAAGTTTATATGGAATGTGTGAGAGTTCTTAAAGGAATAATTATAAAAGATATAGATAAAAGAAACAGGAAAGAAATGAGGCAGAGTAAGATGCCTATAAATCAATAGGAGAACCAAAAGGGAAAATGGGATCACAGCGTTACATTCAAGTATTTTCAGTTTTCTCCCAGATCTTATTCGATTATAATACTAATAACATTGATTACAATAAGAATAAAATCGTTTTACCAACCTTTAATAATCCTGCGACCTGGCAACGTAGCGTATTGACCTCTGTCAGCGAGGAGTCACGTGTGTAGCTGACCAGCATGCGTTTATGGCCAATCTTTTTGCGGTGTAGATTGGAGACCACCTGCTTTGCGAACTGTTGAAAGAGTTCCAGAAGAAAATAGATTTAGAATCAAATATTAATAAAATTTCAACTTACATAGAGATCCGGAACAGTAACCTTAGCATAGGAACTACCTTCAAAGTTAAGAGACACCACCGGGGTGATAGGCTTTAGTTGATTCATTAGGAAGTTACGCAAACTGGCCTCATCCAGCGAGTAATCCAAATTGGTAATCTGCAATGTTACTGCATCATGGGGATCAGTAACAGTGACATAAGTATGTCCACCACTTGATTCACCCGATGAGGAGCTAATGTTGTTGTTATTATTTTTACTGTTGCTTTTACTATTGGTATTACTGCAACTGTTAGTGGAGAGCGTTGTACTACCGGAGCAGGACAACGAACCTACACTAGGTGCCATTGTGTTTATCAGGCTGTTCGAGTAGGAAAAGTCTAATGCAGCTGCACTGGTAGAGGCTACAGTAGCACTGGGTAAGCTGAGCGGTACGCTGTCTTGAGGTAGCACAGTAGGCGTGGATAACTGTGCCGTCTGCTGGTAGATGGGAGTAAACGACGGCTGATAATTGGCCGTATAGCAACCCACAGACATGGGCGCCTGTTGATGAGGTTGCCCAATCAGTGGATGACCAGTTACTGCTGCCATGGCAGCAGCTGCTGCGCAGGCTCGGCTATGATTATATGGCATATAGCGATTCCGATGATAGCATGAGGCACTACCATTGGCATGTGCATACTGACACACCTCCAGCTGTGTGGGCGTAGGGGCTGCTGTTGGTAAGGTCGCTGCATTTTGTGCACCCGTAAATTTGTGTACCATCAAACCAGGGGGCGGTGTATATCCGGGCACCCCATTGAAGTAACACATTCCAGTTCCTCCAGTATTGTTGTTGTAATCCGTACAAACTGCACTTGGCGGCAAGGATGACGAATAAAATTGGGTTTGAGCTGCATAATAGGTAGCAGCCGGATTCTCAGCACCAACATCACAGGGCCAGCTGCAGTCAGAAAAGAAATTAATGAAAAATAAAGAGTAAAGAGATGAAATTAATTATTCAGTTTTCGGATTAAGAACCTCGGGGTAAAGTACTTGGATTAACCACGTCATAGTGCATAAAGATTTCACAGACACGGATATGCCTCCTTTTGAGGACAAGATTATGTTACCCACAAGGTAATCAAGAGTATTAAAAAGTAAAAGGCAATATCCCAAATTGCTCTTTATATGCCCCTCTCCAATTCAAACTGGAATGTGGAAGCAATGGAAGGTAAATACAAAAACAATATGGGTTCTCAACTGGAAAACTGTCCAGTTAGGGCTTTAAGAAGTGATTTGCCTATTTGGATATAAATTTAATCAACATTTCTACTATGTAGTAAAGGTTAAAGATGAATACAAGTTTTAATATTGTAATGAATTAATATTCAAATATAGAAAGTAATATTCATTAGTTAAACATCTTAATGATAATATGATCACTGATCGGTGATCAGTTATAGCACATTGTGTGTAATATTTATTTATATTACATCAGTTATATATGCTACTTGAACATTGCACTGATAGGAAATTTGTACTTATTCCAAAGTGTTAACTGGAAGCATTCCAATGCATTTGGCACTAACCTGTACAGACGTTCACTCATCTCGTGTTTGGAATTACGTTATTGTAGCTCTAATAATTCGCACGGTTAAAGACTCGGCTTAAAGTATCTCTGCAAAAAAGATTGTAAAAATCCTAATAGTTAAATTATTTACTAATTTATTATTATGCGTCAAATTACAGCACTTTTAAATCAAAGCATGTGGAAAACTTTAAGTTTAATTTATATTTGACTTTAGATATATATAAAACTGTTAACACGAAACGATTTGTATGCAAACATAAATAAAACAAGTAAGAAGACTATAGTCAGGCCTACCCTGACTACGAGAACTGCTTTGCTCACTTATACAGACTCTACACGTAAAGCGCGCCTTTTAGCCACAACCTCCCCCAAAGCTCATACATACACACACAACACAATACACAATATACAAACATTAGGAATCCAAATTAAAAATAGTGTCTTTTAAATACGAAACGAACAGTCCCTTTTCTTTTATATGCTGACGGGTAAGGGGAGCCACAAAGAATATATAATAAGTAAAATAAAAAAAGTAAGAGTTAAAATGGAATAAATAACCAGCTTTGCATAGTCAGTTGCATTACCAATGTCAACACTGAGGTTGCAAGACCGAAAGAGAGAAAGAATAATCACAAAAAAAAACGAGATCAAAAGTAAAAGATGCGAGAGTATGAGAAAGCAACGTCGGGCAACGGGACACATATTCATTGGGCTTGCAAGTAACTGTATAAATATACAGTTATTTGTAGTTGAACAGTGTCGCAAAACTTATTTGAATTAAAATTAATAAAAAAAATAAATCAAGACAACTTGAATAATTAATAGGCATCAGTTTAACTTCATTGACTTACATATATAGAACAGATATTATAAATTATAATTATTGGCAAAGCTCACAGATATTTACACCTGTATCACCTTTTAAATAAACAAATTAACAACAACATTTTTCTACCATTAACATTTATTATATGTAATAAGAAATTTGCATTTGAAACCGTCACCTTGGGCACACTGTTACTCAGACAAATTACTCACGTGTCGCTGGTGTAAATCCAAAAATGAAACCTCTTCACTTTTATTATAAAAATAAAAGGCACGAATATATTATCAAATCGTTTAAAATTATATTGTATTAAAAAAAAAACAATAATTTTTGGCTATAAGAAAATGACAATATAATTTTAAACGATTTGATAATATATTCGTGCCTTTTATTTTTATAATAAAAGTGAAGAGGTTTCATTTTTGGATTTACACCAGCGACACGTGAGTAATTTGTCTGAGTAACAGTGTGCCCAAGGTGACGGTTTCAAATGCAAATTTCTTATTACATATAATAAATGTTAATGGTAGAAAAATGTTGTTGTTAATTTGTTTATTTAAAAGGTGATACAGGTGTAAATATCTGTGAGCTTTGCCAATAATTATAATTTATAATATCTGTTCTATATATGTAAGTCAATGAAGTTAAGCTGATGCCTATTAATTATTCAAGTTATCTTGATTTATTTTTTATTAATTTTAATTCAAATAAGTTTTGCGACACTGTTCAACTACAAATAACTGTATATTTATACAGTTACTTGCAAGCCCAATGAATATGTGTCCCGTTGCCCGACGTTGCTTTCTCATACTCTCGCATCTTTTACTTTTGATCTCGTTTTTTTTTTGTGATTATTCTTTCTCTCTTTCGGTCTTGCAACCTCAGTGTTGACATTGGTAATGCAACTGACTATGCAAAGCTGGTTATTTATTCCATTTTAACTCTTACTTTTTTTATTTTACTTATTATATATTCTTTGTGGCTCCCCTTACCCGTCAGCATATAAAAGAAAAGGGACTGTTCGGTTCGTATTTAAAAGACACTATTTTTAATTTGGATTCCTAATGTTTGTATATTGTGTATTGTGTTGTGTGTGTATGTATATGGTTGTGTATTTCCTTCTGCAAAGATGGATTTGTGCAAAATTGCAAAATTATGAAATAGATAAAAATAATCACTACAAATTATATATATTTTTTATCAGGACAACAAGCTGAGTCGATCTAGCCGTGTCGGTCTGCTGTCTGTCGGTTTATACGTCTTTCTGTCTGTCCTCTCTCTCGGAGACGGTCTAGAGCAAACAAATTTTGAATCTAGGTTCCTTATTTTCATACACTAGACAAGTTAATTTTAGATAAATTTCCTCCCTTCACTATGGCAGAAAAACTCGACTGTTAAACACCCTTTTTAATCGATTGAATTTCGTTTTTGCACACATAATAAGTGGACCATTCTTTATATGAATTCTGGATTTCATCAACATTGATTAAAAACACGGAAGTTATTGAACAAAAAGTATTATGTTAAAGAGCTTTTGGGGGGGGGGGGGGGCTTAAAGGCGCGCTTTACGTGTAGAGTCTGTATAAGTGAGCAAAGCGGTTCTCGTATGGGGTACACCTGACTATAGTCTTCTTACTTGTTTTATTTATGTTTGCATACAAATCGTTTCGTGTTAACAGTTTTATATATATCTAAAGTCAAATATAAATTAAACTTAAAGTTTTCCACATGCTTTGATTTAAAAGTGCTGTAATTTGACGCATAATAATAAATTAGTAAATAATTTAACTAGTAGGATTTTTTCAATCTTTTTTGCAGAGATACTTTAAGCCGAGTCTTTAACCGTGCGAATTATTAGAGCTACAATAACGTAATTCCAAACACGAGATGAGTGAACGTCTGTACAGGTTAGTGCCAAATGCATTGGAATGCTTCCAGTTAACACTTTGGAATAAGTACAAATTTCCTATCAGTGCAATGTTCAAGTACCATATATAACTGATGTAATATAAATAAATATTACACACAATGTGCTATAACTGATCACCGATCAGTGATCATATTATCATTAAGATGTTTAACTAATGAATATTACTTTCTATATTTGAATATTAATTCATTACAATATTAAAACTTGTATTCATCTTTAACCTTTACTACATAGTAGAAATGTTGATTAAATTTATATCCAAATAGGCAAATCACTTCTTAAAGCCCTAACTGGACAGTTTCCAGTTGAGAACCCATATTGTTTTTGTATTTACCTTCCATTGCTTCCACATTCCAGTTTGAATTGGAGAGGGGCATATAAAGAGCAATTTAGGATATTGCCTTTTACTTTTTAATACTCTTGATTACCTTGTGGGTAACATAATCTTGTCCTCAAAAGGAGGCATATCCGTGTCTGTGAAATCTTTATGCACTATGACGTGGTTAATCCAAGTACTTTACCCCGAGGTTCTTAATCCGAAAACTGAATAATTAATTTCATCTCTTTACTCTTTATTTTTCATTAATTTCTTTTCTGACTGCAGCTGGCCCTGTGATGTTGGTGCTGAGAATCCGGCTGCTACCTATTATGCAGCTCAAACCCAATTTTATTCGTCATCCTTGCCGCCAAGTGCAGTTTGTACGGATTACAACAACAATACTGGAGGAACTGGAATGTGTTACTTCAATGGGGTGCCCGGATATACACCGCCCCCTGGTTTGATGGTACACAAATTTACGGGTGCACAAAATGCAGCGACCTTACCAACAGCAACCCCTACGCCCACACAGCTGGAGGTGTGTCAGTATGCACATGCCAATGGTAGTGCCTCATGCTATCATCGGAATCGCTATATGCCATATAATCATAGCCGAGCCTGCGCAGCAGCTGCTGCCATGGCAGCAGTAACTGGTCATCCACTGATTGGGCAACCTCATCAACAGGCGCCCATGTCTGTGGGCTGCTATACGGCCAATTATCAGCCGTCGTTTACTCCCATCTACCAGCAGACGGCACAGTTATCCACGCCTACTGTGCTACCTCAAGACAGCGTACCGCTGAGCTTACCCAGTGCTACTGTAGCCTCTACCAGTGCAGCTGCATTAGACTTTTCCTACTCGAACAGCCTGATAAACACAATGGCACCTAGTGTAGGTTCGTTGTCCTGCTCCGGTAGTACAACGCTCTCCACTAACAGTTGCAGTAATACCAATAGTAAAAGCAACAGTAAAAATAATAACAACAACATTAGCTCCTCATCGGGTGAATCAAGTGGTGGACATACTTATGTCACTGTTACTGATCCCCATGATGCAGTAACATTGCAGATTACCAATTTGGATTACTCGCTGGATGAGGCCAGTTTGCGTAACTTCCTAATGAATCAACTAAAGCCTATCACCCCGGTGGTGTCTCTTAACTTTGAAGGTAGTTCCTATGCTAAGGTTACTGTTCCGGATCTCTATGTAAGTTGAAATTTTATTAATATTTGATTCTAAATCTATTTTCTTCTGGAACTCTTTCAACAGTTCGCAAAGCAGGTGGTCTCCAATCTACACCGCAAAAAGATTGGCCATAAACGCATGCTGGTCAGCTACACACGTGACTCCTCGCTGACAGAGGTCAATACGCTACGTTGCCAGGTCGCAGGATTATTAAAGGTTGGTAAAACGATTTTATTCTTATTGTAATCAATGTTATTAGTATTATAATCGAATAAGATCTGGGAGAAAACTGAAAATACTTGAATGTAACGCTGTGATCCCATTTTCCCTTTTGGTTTTCCTATTGTTTTATAGGCATCTTACTCTGCCTCATTTCTTTCCTGTTTCTTTTATCTATATCTTTTATAATTATTCCTTTAAGCACTCTCACACATTCCATATAAACTTTAATAACTATACAGGATGTTCCGTATTATACATTACCCATGTATAAATTCCGTGAGCTATTCCAGTCACGCTTCAAGACTTCGATCAGTGTACTGGATTTGTATAAGATGCAGGACATCTGCACCATTAATTCGGATAACAATGAGGATAAGTTTATTAGCCTGGAACCAGAGCTAGTCAATACACTGGAGAGTTCCCCACTAATGGAAGGACTCCAGCACAGTGTGCCCTATTGCACGGTGCACTTTAAGCGGGAACAACATAAGGGTTGGGCAGAGCAGGAGATTGAACCACTACCAAATGTCTGCATGACCATAGCAGATATACAACAGCTAATCTATCCGCTGTTGAAGCATCATACTGGTGATATTCCCGTAGCAACATTGCTGCACTGCATCGAGGGTCAGTTAAAAGTGCAGATAGATGCAAATGATAGCGGTGTTAATTTGGAGCACTTGGTCTGCTGTGTCCAGGGCATACAGATTCAAGTGAATAACTTTGGCATTAAGATCCTTGGTTGGCTGGAGCTTAACAAGGATATGCCATCCAGTAGCTCAAATCTGGGAAATGTGAGCCTAAATACCAGTGAGCGTGGTATTGGTGGTTCTGGAGGTGGTTATTTTAAGAATTCTGTAGCCGATCCACTCTATCAAATCTCTCGCGAGGTCATCGAGTTGATCAAGATGTCACCCAAATCCACAATGAAGTTCAATCGCTTCATTCCCGCCTATCACAATCATTTCGGAAAACAATGCCGAGTGGCTGATTATGGTTACACCAAGCTAATAGAACTCTTCGAGGCACTATCCTCGGTGGTGCAAATTATGGGCGATGGTGAGAATCGTCAAATAACCCTTACCCATCGCACCCAAATAAGACGCTTCACCTCGGATCTATTGCGTGTGCTGCGTGCTCATGGCAACAATTCGGTGCTTCTATCACAATTGCCAGGTATCTTTGCCCAAAATCAGAATCGGAACTTTGATGTCACGGACTATGGTGTATGTGATATTGTGGACATACTGGATGGCTTAGTCAATAGCAATATTGTAGTCCTCACCACTGTGCAACAGGGCAAGGATATACTCATTTCAATGCCCAAAAGAAAGCAAACAGCCGCCGAGCTGGAGAAGACTTGTGTCTTTGCTGGCGAAATGGTGGAGCTCTTCCAGAACGCCCTACAGTATACTATACTTTTCCAGAAGTTTGTACGCTCCTATCACTATCATTTTGCGTATCAATGTCGCCTCAGTGACTACGGATTTCTGAAGTTGGCCGATCTCATGGATGCCATTCATGGAGTGGTCGAATTGGAACAGTCCAATGATGAGGATAAAAAGATTATGTTGTCACCCAAGATGGCTAGACGTGTGTTTGCCGAGCAATGCGAAGACCTCATTCGTAATGTAACTGGTAGCTCCATTAACTGCATGAAGCTCGACCAGGTGCTAAAGCTACACAAAAAGAAATATGGCTATCAGATGCTGCCACAGACTCTGGGTGCAACGGATATTGCCGGTGCCATTGAACTGCTGCCCTATGTGGAAGTCATTCATAAGGAACAAGCCACCTGGTTGATCTGCCACAATGATGATATGGAGTTCCGTCAGATGTGCTATCGTGCCTGCAAGCATATCCATCAGCATGAAACGGCAAATCCCGCAAAGATTGTGACGGATACTGTTGAATCGGATGGTGAAGCTACATCCAGTTGCAGCAAGATAGAGCCGCTTACTCAAGCTCAGTTTCTCAAGGATTTTAATACCAAATATAAACAGCAACTAAAGGAGTCCGCACTGTCTGCCATGCGACACGTTATTGAGGTTAGTATCCAGCTCACATTCACCATGAGCTTGAGCAGATTCTACTTGTTTTATATATATATTTGTTATACAGATCTATGCGGAGGAGGGCGGACAGCCCTGTGTGCGTCTCACCACCTTTATACAGTTCGTCATATCCATAGTGCGTCTCTTGGAGCAGCGTTCCAGCATGTATGTGCATGAAATGAAGACTGCCTTGGACTGTGGCTTGACTAGCACCTTTGAGTACGGTTTTCCCACATTGTATTCCATTATTGTAGCACACGACGATCTCTTTACGATCAACATTGGACCCACACAGGAGCGTAGCGAAGTAACACTCAATGTAAACTGTGAATGTAAGCTGATCAAGCCATTGAATCATGTAACATTTTAAATGATTAAACAATTCCTGTATGATCCTTACAGTAAACTCCAGCTCTGGTGCAACTCATCATCATCTGTTTGGTTCCCTTAAGCTGCCCTTTGCCAAGCACAAAGCGCAGCGTACTAGCCGTACTCCACTGGGTGAGCATAATCGTCCACCACCAGCCCAGGCACCACCACCACACAAGACACGTGCCATTGCCAATGAATATGCCAGCAGTATGTCCAGTGTGAGCAACGCTGCGTACAAGGCGCAGGTGAAGGTCAACAGCTTTCAAACGTATCAGGAACAATTTGCTGCTGGTGCGGTGAAAACCAAGTGCTCTCCACCTGGTAACAATTGCTCCGTCATGTCCTCCACATTGTTGAATAGCTCTGGCAATAGTTCGACCAATCTGAGTCTATGCAGCAATAAGGAGAACTCTTTAAATAGCTCACAGCAAATCTTCAACAGCAGCTGCAACAGCTCGTTCAACATATCCTCTGAATTGAATAGCAGTCTGTGTTCCAGTGATGTTGCCTCCAGTACAGCAATACCAGCTACTACACCTTATGGACAGGGCAGTAAGCTGTGGTATCGTCGTCAGGCTAGTTTCTATCAACAACAGCAGCAGCAGCAAAAGCAAATACAACAGCTTCAGGCACACCAGCAACATCAGCATCGGCAACAGCAACAACCACAGTCAACAATGCTGCAGACTTCATTGGACGCTGGACGCGATTTATACGATCTTAGCAACTGCAGTGTGGTACCTATAAGTACCATCTATGAGCCACCAAAACCCGATACGCCACCAACAAAAGTAAGTCTAATGAAAATGATATCTAGATTGTTAATTCATCTATTGCATCCTCACTAGAAACTTCCCTTCTGGATCGATCCCATCTGGAGCAATCACACGCAGCAACAGCCAAAACAAAATCTGCTCAACATAAGACTACCAGAGATGAAGGCACTCAATGTGCTGCCCATGCTATTATCGCCCTACACCATCTCCAAGCATGAGAACATGAAGCGGCAATTGTTTAACTTTGATAATCATGATCGAAAAATAGCTTAAGTTGGAAAGGATTATTATTTTGTCCCTTTGGAGAAACCAAAATTTCTTTATAAAGTTATATTTTTATTTTAAGTATAATTTCCTTAAAATTTAAAGGGAGCAAGAGAGAAAGAGAGTAGGACTCCTGGTGAGTCCTTCCAAGGAATCTTACAAATTTGATTTTCTCGTATGAAAAAGATTCTTTATATAAAAATCTTTTTTTTTTTGTTTTAAATGCCAATCTTTATTATTATTATATAAATATTATATTATTCAAGTTTATTATTTTCTTTTTATATATTGTTACATGGATTAAATCCAATTTAAACAATCACACACACAAATAGAAACATACACATATATAGTTTAGCAGAAAAGAAGAAATTGCATTATACTTTTAATTTTCTTTATTTGTAGAATTTTTTTGCTTGCAATATGCATTTCCTTTTGTTAATAAACGCAACGATCCTTGTATTGTACTTACATATCTATAAACTATTTATAAACTTATTAATTTTCTCTTAAAAATTTAAGTGTGAGAGGTATAAAGTATCTTGTCAGGGAACTCAAAAATTCGGCGCAACAAGACGGAAAAACATATTTGCCAACTCAATGCCAAAGAAGGTGGCTGCGTTTGCGGGGAAAGCGCGTAGAATCACAGGAGTAAATCCTCTGAAAATAATAACAATTATTAATATATATATATATACAAATTAATAAACTTTAAATATATACAGTCAAAATTCCCTTTTACAAACTTCTCTAGGTTTAAATACTTTCAATTATGAATTGGTTGTTAAAAGATTGTTATTCGGTCTCTCTATACTATAAAATATTCTACAGGAAAAAAATTACTTCTAAGGGAAATTTCTAGCATAGAAAATAAAATTAGAATAAGGGAGAACAATAGTGTATTGCTTAGTTTAACATTTTTAATCAGCTTAAATTTTTTAAAAATATTAAACAGAAAGTCAAAGACTTAAAAAATAAACAGTAGAATGCACACTAAATAATTCCGAAAAATGAAAGAAATCTATTAATTATATCTACAAAAAGAGTTTTCTACATAAAAAGGATGTTTTCATGTCCTATTAGAATGTTCTATAGGGAGGTTTGAATGTATATAGTTAACAAACCGATATAATGCTGTGATGCCTTCATGTTTCATCATGTCCCTAAAAACATCTCTGATGCCATTAAATTTTCCATCGGGTGCTGTAATTAGTGTAATGTAAGGTGTATAGGTATATATACATATATATTCATATACCTGATTGCAGTCGACTCTTTAGCACATCAGCTGGCATACCGCCAATCCAATAAAAAATCCCAGCTATGCCGCCAGCAAAAATTGCCGCTATTAGGTCCACATTGTGTCGATTAAAGCGACGTTTATATTCACTTGTTAAGATCTCATAACTGACAAAGTATAGTCCACTCGCGGGTACATCTGTAACACAAAATTATAAACTAATTAATGTCTCATGTTAATAATAAATAGTTTAAAAAATTGCACAACAGTCTAACGCAACAGGCCTCTATAAAACGTCAATAACAGTTATAATTTTTCTCTTTCTCATATACACAACACACATATATATATATATATATATTGATATAGATATATATATATTTGTGTAATTACTTAGCATTAATTACAAATCGATATCGTTAATATATCAAAATATAATTCAAATTGTTTCACTAAGTTTCAATTAGATTCCAAACGAATTAAAATCACAAAATATTAATAAAAACAAAATGCAAAGCAAGTTGCACGTGCTGCACATATAACACGTGTCTGGCCAGTAGATTTATGTACAGTGATACCTGCTTAGCATGGAAACTTACTTGAGCATCTGATGCTTAGATTCAATTTACACAATATTAAAAACTTTTACGCTTATTAAAAAATTTATTTAAAAATTTATACACTTAAAAATCAACCACTAAATTCGTTGCACTAACTGAACTGAAAGAATAATAAACAAGGACAATTGCAGTTACTACAATTAAAAATTTGGTGCTACAAGCTTAAAGAAATTGTTTGCTAATTCAATGCCAAAGAAACAGGCGGCATTGGCTGGAAAGGCACGTATCATTATGGGCGTGACGCCACGATATAAAGCCAATGGACCATCCTTAACAATTAGATCCTTGAACACACTGCGTATGCCATGCTTATAGGTGCCCTCAGGAGCTGTAAAATTACAAATATATTTCATTATATATTATACAATTGATTTTAATATGAATTCACAGTTCAATGTACATACCAGATTGTAGACGACTCTTGAGCACATCAGCGGGCATGCCCAGTATCCAATAGGCCATGCCAGCGGCACCTCCAGCAAAGATTGTGGAGGCAGTATTAATCTCACCCGTTTTCGAATTCGCCTTGGTCACATCCTGAATGTATTCATATACCAGGAAGTACAAACCATTGGCAGGCAAATCTAAAAGATATAGTACAAATCATTATTTTATATACTATAAATATATATTTAAACTAAATTAAACTATAACTACTTAAGAATTGTAAACTGATTAGCTTTTACTCACATATTAAAAACTTTCTTCATTATTTTCTTTCTTAATATTTTTCAAAAATTGCTTCTTTCTTTTAAGTCTCTTGATATTTTTTTTATTTCTTTTTTTTTTTTTTTGATTTTTCTGGGCTTGAGGCTAGGGCGTTTATATAGCACTTGAGATTGAGAAATAACTGGCAACTTTTATGGCGCCATTTATATCTTGCTTTCATTTATATATATAGTATATAGCATTACATACATAAAGACACAAATAACATAAACAACTTACAATGGTTTACAAGCAAAACAAAACCCACATAAATCAGACTTAAACAAACATATATTAGTATAAGTATTAGTATTAACTATTATTAAATAGTAAATAATCTCAGCAAGAATCCCATGGTACAAAATTCTTTTTGTTTTGTCAATAAAATATACCAAAACGGGTTTCCACTTTACTTGAAAACTTCAAATGATTATATTATTATAATTAAGCATTATAATCTATATATATATATATATATATATATATATATATATATATATATATATATATATATATATATTTATATACTATATACTATATAATATTTGATTTCTACGAAGAATACTGTACTTATGCTCAAAACAACGACCTTGTAATCAATATTAGGCTTGCCCTTTGAAAAAAGAAAAAAGGGAGCTAATGGAAATTTGCGAAATCGAAAAGTATGTAACAGGTAGAAATAATTATCAGAGACCCTATAAAGTATATATATTCTTGAACAGTACGACTATCCCTGTCGATCTAGCGCTATCTGTCAGTTGTCTGTCTGTTCGTTCGTCCGTATGAATGAAGGCCTGTTTCTAAGAGACTATAAGAGCTAGAGCAACCAAATTTGGAATCTACGCTATACGAGTTACACAAATTTTAACCGATCAAATTTATATTTCAACACATAATAATAAGATCATTGTTCATTAACATTTTGAATTTTGTTCAAATTGGATAAACAATTAAGAAGTCTGTAGTCGAGTATAGCCGACGACCAGAGCCCGTATGCCTACATATACATACAATCACACATATAAGCACATATACATACAGTATTAAGCCATTGCACGCGACATCCAACTACAGCTTTCTTACTTGTTTTTTTTTTAAATTCTTTAGTTCACTAAATCGTACACCCACTGCATATTATTATAATAACATATAATTTATAACATATAATATATTTGGTGAAGACGGATGTGACTATCAACAATCGTGTCCGGGAGAGCATTGATATCACACAATATAAAATAAATAAAATGAGTAAAAAGTAATTGAGTGTACCCGACAACGATATCCCCTTTGCCTACATATAGTCATTACGCGCGACTTTTAGATCGCCCCCCTTGCCCAATAGTACGATACTTAAATTTCTACTATTTATTATGAATGCCAAAAAGAATTTTGATCGGATGAAACTTGTGGTTATTAATCGTTTTTTTTTCGTATTGCGGTGGTCAGGGAAGAAAATTCAAAAATCAAACATAAACTCGAATAGCGTACGAAAATAAGGAGTATAGATTTATAATTTAATTACTCTAGCTCTTATATTCTCTGAGAAACAGACGGTCGGAAAAACAGACATACAGATCGACTCGGCTAATAGTCCTGATAAAGAATATATGCACTTTATAGGGATGATTATTTCTACTTGCTACATACTTTCTGTTTTACACAAATCCACTACCCCCTCTTTTTTTTGTTTCAAGGCAAGACTTTAAAAAAAAATAAATAAATAAATAAATAAAAATTTTTTACTTGCGCATATAATATTTTCAATTCCGATTAACTCTTAGTCTGCGAGCACACAAATTTTTCAGTCCCTTTGAGAGGGTTCAGTCGAGAACTTTTTAAAATATTAGCTCAACTGTAAATGCTCAACCGATAACAAATGCTCGGAGTTAAAGCAGGCATGTTTGATTAACCCTTTATAACCCTCATACCTTTTAGAAGCCATTGTTTTCCTGTTTGTATTGGCAAATTTTAAAATAATAACTTATTACCATTTAGGAAAAATCATTTTATTAAAAAAAATAATGCTGGTCTCTCAAAGAATCCAAGAATAATTACTTTTCCCCGTGACTTTTGTTAATTCTGAAAACTTAATTTTTTTTTGCAATTTCTTTTTCAAAAAAAAAAGTATTAAAGAAACACTAGTTTAATTGAAACTATTGGAAATTATAAACAGGTATATATTCTATTTTTTATATATTATCTATTTTTTACATATTAGAATAATTCGTTTTATTTGTGTTTGTCTCTATGTACTTGTGTTCGTTTTCCATGTTTTATATTTGTAAAATTTTTATTAGTACAACAAAGATATTTGTTCGCTTTAAGTTAGAAAAAACGCTTGTGTTCACAAAAAATTCCCGGATATTTTTACTGATATTGAGAGCAGCTTCTTTCTAGACACAATTAACTTATAGTTTAGATGATAGTAAGCAAAATAGTTCGGCAGAATCAATTTGAACATTGGCTAATCTGGACTGATGGAAGACTACGATGCAATCTACCAAACGAAGGTAAAATAATTCGACGTTTTTCTCTGCTTTAATAAGCATACTAATTATTGTAAAACTTTTATTTAATTAATTAAAAATATATAAAATAATAAATATATATATAAATAAATTAGTATGTTATATATATTTGACAGTTACAAAATTTTTTTTCCTGTTAGGCACATTTGTTGCAGATCTGCATCATACCGTTTTTCTTGAAAAAAAAAATCATGGTTAAACCGAAATTTAAACAAAAAAAAATATAAGAGAAGTTGTCATTTTAAATTTTGAATTTTACACAAAATAATAATAAATGTGTTGAAAATCAAAGTTTTGGTGCTTTAAAGGGTTAAATCGGTTATGTTCGTATGTCAACCGAATACGATAAAGTGATCAACTGTTATTTGCAAGCTCTGCTCAAAATATAAGAAGTTTACAATTTGTAAAGCAGTTACCAAATAGCCTTACATAAATAATGCTCTAGCTTATGTATATCCTTCAGATCCCTTAAATATTAATGTATATATTTAATAAAGGTCAAAGCTAAATAAAATATCAGCAATATAATATATCTTCAGCAAAATGATTTTCTAATAAAAACTAACAAAATTCGATCGTATTTAAATATATATATATATATATATATATATATACATATATATATTTATATATATATAATATACAATCATCTTCCTGTTTGTTACTTACATTGAGTCATATACTCAACATAATTATAATAATATCAGAGACATGGGTAGTTGAGGCTGGCTTTCAGTTCGTATGTAGACTTCGAAGTAGACGTGCCTGGTTTATATAGATACGGAACGGAAAGCATTCTTTTTTTACAGTAGATGTAAAACTGTGCGATAAACAATATATAAAGAAGGGATAAGTGATAAACGATAATGCTAATAAAACTGTTAATAGTACTGCTCATTGTAGGTTAAATGATAAACAAAAAGAGAAAATTAAGATACAAATTTTAATGCAAATTTCTCCGTTTAATAGCGCTGGCAATTGATGGTATCGATGCCGCATGAGCATATGAATGAACTGAAACTAGATGAAGCCCCCCTTGAAATGGATGTGTTAAGTTGCCCCTCAAGTTGTGTCTGCCAATATGCTGCTTTCAATGAATTGCCCATTGCACGCTGGGTTAATCATATGACCAATAATGCGGGTAGCGATGATACGGATTTTCTTATGCCCACACATATTAAATTGGCCACATGCCTGTTGCAGGAAGCTAGTGATAACCAGGCTTTGTTTACTGCACTACCAATGGATTTGAATGCATTAATCATTTTATCTACAGGCAATACTGACAATCCTTTGACAGGTAAGTTTATGCTTTACAAAGGAAGCATCTGCTACAATGCAAGCTTTAGATCAACTGCTGGATTAATGGAATGATAATAGTTGTAGGTTAATTTAGCTAAATCAAAGTTGTACTATATCGGTAATATATTAAACCGTTGTTTCGATGTCATCAGGAAGCATTATCAAAAAGAGTATTATGTATATAGTATATTTTTACTTTACTAATATCAAATTCGCTTAAAAGTTTGACAAGTACTTTGCATCTCATATAATGGCAGCTATTTACTAGTTACTAGTTACTAAAAATATATTTATCCTTGCATATATATATGTATATCTATATACATATAGAGCGCATATATATATCTATATTTATATATTGATTCAATCAATTGAAGACTAAAATGTCATTGTAATACAATTTTATTACAGTAAACACCAGCAGCTTGCACAATCTCAATCAATTGAGCACACTAGAGATACGTGGTTCGAATGCCACAACATTGATAATTGATGAACCATTGGAATTTTTGCAGCATGCAAACTTTGAGCATGTGCATCTGCAGGGCAGTGAACGGTTGAAGCGGCCAAAGTACTCAAAGCTTCCAAGTGATGATTATGAGTACAAGCCACCAAGTGATGTGGCAAGTTCAGAGCAAATTACATTCAACTCTCAGTTGCAATTCAAGACAGATGTTACCGTTGAGATAGTCAGCTATGAACAGCATGTGGAGTTGATGAAGCAAAAACGTATGCTCAGTTTTTATGGTTGGAGTAGGTTGGAGGTGTTGCGTATACATAGCTGTCAGCTGAAGGAGCTGCATTGGCAGATGTTTGATGGATTGACGCAATTGCATCATTTGAGTCTGGAGCGGAATGGTATTGAGGATTTGCAGCCATTTGCCTTTTCGGGTGCGCCACATTTGAGAAGTCTCTCACTGGCACACAATGTTATTGGACGTTTGTATTACTTGGGTCTGGCTGGTCTGCTGCAGTTGGAGACTCTCAATTTGGGCGATAATCAGTTGGAGCGTTTAAGTGAATCAAGTTTTCCGCCTCTACCATGTCTTAAGAAGGCTGATTTGAGAGATAATCCCATAATGTACATATTGCCAGCGACATTTTGGGTGATGAATGAGACACAAGAACTGCAACTGGGCAGTGAGCAAGCGGCACTGGAGCTGCGCACTTGGAATAGCTATGGACAATTTGATTCTTTGCACAAGTTGCAAACGTTGACACTGGAAAATGTGACTACTGAATCCTTAGAGCAGGGCATCTTCAAGGTATGTATATCAGTTATCTAAAGAAGCTTTGAGGGACATGAGCTGACATGAATGAATATCTGTTATCTTTAGGGATTGAATAGTCTAGAGAAGCTTGTGCTGCGTGGCAGTATTGGCAGCGTGCAGTTTGATGCATTTGCAGGCATGGAACAGCTACGCGAACTAGACCTAAGCAATTGCGGCATAACGGAGCTATCGATGGATGCACTTATGGGCGTTAAAGGTTTGAACGTGCTTAATTTGTCGCACAACAACTTGACTCAATTGCCAAATGGTTTGCTAGACGATCAGCAGCTGCTGGAGACGGTGCAACTGCAGTATAACCAGCTGCGCACGTTACCTGTCAGTTTCTTTCAACAGCCCCGAATTCAGGTTGCACGTCTTGATCAAAATCCTTGGCAGTGCACCTGTGAGATGAGTAACTGGTTGCCACGTCTCACAAATGTGGTACGTGGCCCCAATATTGAGCGTTGCGTACGTGATATTC